>CAMTDV010000030.1:82421594-82649094 GCA_947069175.1 Scalesia atractyloides | reverse complement strand
ATCATAGAATGAGAAGATTGTGAGTTTATGGTATCTTTTTAGGTGTCATGTGTCTTTAAGAAAATGAAAATAACATAAATATCAATAATGCAACTACATCCAAAGGATGTCTTGGGTTCGCTCATGTTGGGCCTCAAATGTCCCCCATACCTTCACCTATATAGTCATGTGGGCCCCCATGGCTATTGGCTTGGTAGAATCACATTAGTATTGGCAATTTAACACTCGCATCCCCCGAATGCTAACCACAAAATATGTTCATGAGATGTTTGGTCGGAACGTGTCCAGGTGTAGACACAATGACAACTCAAAGTGGGATTAGCTCTCACGACGTTTGGTATAGCATGCTTTGGCCTAATAGGTATTTCGTACTCTCATCGTTAGTCCCCAGGTAGGCAAACTGGTCCTTTATTTTGGATTTATACGAATGCCAGCCTAGACAGGACGTTCCGACTACCGGTACTAGTACCCTTCCAGTTACTACATGCCCGTCATGAGAACTCACTTTGATGAGATTTGAAAACACGAAAATCATTGTAAAATCAATCATGATGTGGTGTGTGCTTGCATGGATGTGATATGTTATGATCATACGATTTCATGATAGGCATTATTTGATAATACATACTTATGAACATGCTTGAACAATATCAAATGTAACATTTAACATAAACATATAAACATCATGAAATTTGGCATATAACACACAAAATTCTTATAAGTTTCTAATCGACTATAGTATAGGCTCTAAGGGTCTAATAACCTATCCTATATCCCTATAGTCATGGCTCTGATACCAATCTGTCACACCCCGACCCGCAGCGGAAATAAGAGTCGGGGCATAATTGGGTTATCACCAAAGCACATGACATTTACTATTATGTTTCATAATTAAATGAAGTCAAAGTTACATTTCTCAAACATCCAAACATATTCATTCATTACAAAGGAAAGTAACCAAACATAATAATCCAAATACTAAATCATTTTATTTCTTCTAATCCAGGTCCTATGTGTTCCTAGCTGCTGCTGGTTCACCTGTATCATGTGTAAAATGGGAGGTTTTTGGGTCAACATAAGTTGGCGAGTGAACCTTATAGATAAACATTTGATAATGATTTTCTGGTTAGTTTATCAATAAAATATTGTGCATAATCATAAAAGAGCACATGTATGAAATCAAACATTGGCAAACATCAATTAACAATCGATAGCATACATGAACATACCAACATCATATAACAATTAACATAATTGAACTGTGCGATCAAGGCTCAATCGAACGGAGCCGATCGTATTGCATGAACTGGAAATGTAAATTGAACTGTGCGCTCAAGGCTAAATCAAACGGAGCCGAACGTATTGCATGAACTGGAAATGTAAATTGAATTGTGCACTCAAGGCTCAATCAAACGGAGCCGAGCGTATTGCATGTATTGAAATGTAAAATGAAATGACCGATCAAGGCTCAATCAAACGGAGCCGATCGTGCAGGCACGCCGTGATCAACCGCATAATAAAATGGGGATCAAACTCAACCTCGATGGATGGGGAGCTACGGCCTCGGCAATTGCATGTACTGAAATAATAACTTGCATCTAATAATGACTACTTAACAGCAACAAACTAATACACATGTCATGTTATGATGTATGCACAATAATTTCGTTATAATATGTAAATAAGCAAAGACACGTGATACACCCCAAAATCGTGATTAAAACGGGGAATTTGAAAGGTTCACTCACATTGGGTGCGTTGGATTTGAGATGGTGAGATGCGCACGATTTAGACGAGCGAGTCGACGAGGAATATTAACCTAAATAATAATGGAAAGATATAATAAATGGATAGATTTTATTAAGGATTTTAATGGGATTTTTAGATATATTTTTGTGAGTTTATGGCTATTTTCTATCTTTAAAAATGTTATTTTTTTTAAGTATTTTTAATTGATTTTTAAATTAAAATAAACAAATAAATATTTAAAAAAATTATTTTTTTTTTCTGTTTGACCGTTGACCGTTGACCGTTGACCGGTTCGGTCAGCGGTAAATGTTTGCGCCAAGCGGGATTCGAACCGGTGACCTTCCGTTCACGCGCACGTAGCTCTACCAGCTGAGCTACGTGACTAACCCGTTAGAAACCCAGTTTTAATTATATTTATATACTTATTCGAATTTACCGAAAATTCCTTTATTTTGCAAAACGTTTTAATCTCATGGACCGGTGCTTGTGACGGGACTCGATCGCGCGACGTGAAGTTTATTTTGCACACAGTCCACCGCTGGACTGTGTGTCTAACCCGGTTATATTCTTGATTTATATTATACTTAACAACTACCCGCCCTAACCCGGTCAGTTCATGAATAAAAAGAAATGTTATTACGTAAAGCGTGTGTGTAGTAAGGATCGAACTCGGGACTTGTATATAAACTTTGCACACAGTCCACCGCTGGACTATGTGTCTAACCCGTTTATTATTCGAATTTTAATTACTCTTATCCCGTTCTTAAGTTCGTCTTCTTCATTACAATTACCGACTTTACTCAATCATCTGGTTCATGATTTAACTAATTACTAAACATGACGACTAGCTTGAATGTACAAAACCGAACAGTTTGGGGAAAGAATATACCGGACAGGTTGACTTCTTTAGGGAGTCCGGCGAGAACAGACAACTCTGTTTTTGAACCTTCGGCTGAGAGGGTCTAACAACAGAATTAAGGAATTAGATTTGAAATTGAACCAGAGTACATGGATTATTAGCACGATTTAATGTGTTTACCGTTAACTAGCGAGTTTCCGGCAATTCCAGAATTTCTCCGGCGAACCCAGAAAATCCAGCAAAGTCTTCTGTGACTGATTTTGAGTGATGGATTAATGTTAGTAGAGTCCTAACAATAGATTGAAACCGCAAAGGAGGAAAATCTTACCGGTTTATGTTGAACACGGTTTTCCGGCGAGTTCTGCAGAGAATTCCGGCGAACAGTTTTTGGTGCTCAAATGACTTGAAAACGCGACGAAAAGGAAATGGAGTGTTGTTGTGACAGTTCTGAATCGCACAAATGATTGGAACTTGAATTATTCGGAGTTTGATAACTTTTCGGTTGCAAAAACCGAAACTTTAAGTTCATTCAATTTGGACTTAATTAGAATCCGATATTCATCGGTTATAAGCTAGCTAAACGAACTTGAACTGATTTGGCGATTCGGTTTACCGATTTCCGTTATTCAGATATCATTAACTGTTAATTCGAGTTTGCGTATAAAACCCAATTGTTTTCCTAAGATTACAGAAAACACTTGGTGGCGGAGTGGTTTGGGGACGGAATGATAAGTTGTTGGATTGCTTCAGCTGACCCGGGTTCGAGTCCGGTCAGCTACAATGTTTTTTTTATTTATTTTATTTTAACTTTTTATCAAATATAATTTTTATGGTTTAGTTTATTTATTAATTATGTAATGTTTAAACCCAAAATAATCATGATTAATTAATGAAATTCCATAACTTGGTACAAGATTACAAAACGGAGCGGGTTTTGGAGACCCGATTTTTACAAATGTTACAGTAACAAACCAAACACCACTCATGCACCTTTACGATGGACGTTTCCGAAAACCACCCGGCAAGTGGCACCCACCATAGGCCAAGAGGCAAGGCAGACAACCAAATGCAGAAAGCGATTCCCAAAACACACCGGGCGATGCGAAGGCCAGCGACTATAAAGGCTACAAATTGTTTTCACTTTCGATGGCTCCTACTCAGTCTCCGATAGCCATAATAATAGCAATCCAAAAGTCATAATCAGGTTGGCATCGAGGATTGGGGTTCAATGACATATTATACACACTGACGAAGCTAAGCCATCTGGTGAATGACATTGGGTTCCATCTCTCAGCTTCCCACATATATTTATTGGATCGCAAGCATCATGACATCTAAAACGTTTCTCAAAGCCAACAAAGTGAAATCCAAAATAGCCATCGGCCACCCATGTTGAGCACCTCGTTGGGTCGATGATAGATATTGGGCGTGTCCCAAATCCACAGCAAGCAAGCAAGCAACACCCCTATAGGCAGATTCCACCCGCTTGAACTAGCAATTGCAGGCTGGCTGTGCTGCCGAAATGTTACCTTAAAGCAAGCATCGTTGTGCCATCATCGATCCAGACTTATACCAACATGGTTGTTGCAAGCTCAAGCGACTTTCCCCATAGACACGCTTGCCTGAAATGCCTATGGGGGTGCCATGCAGGATTGTGTTGGGTTGATGATAGATATTGGGCGTGTCCCAAATCACAGCAAGCAAGCAACGCCCCTATAGGCCGATTCCACCCGCTTGAACTAGCAATTGCGGGCTGGCTGTGCTGCCGGAACGTTACCTTAAAGCAAGCATCCTTGTGCTATCATCGGTCCAGACGATACCCTACATGGCTGGCAAGCTCGAGATTGGATTTCCCCATAGGCGCAGCTTGCCGGGAGGCACCTATGGGGCCATGAAGGAACTAAGTCGGGTTGATGATAGATATTGGGCGTGTCCCAAATCCACAGCAAGCAAGCAACGCCCCTATAGGCAGATTCCACCCGCTTGAACTAGCAATTGCGGGCTGGCTGTGCTGCCGAAACGTTACCTTAAAGCAAGCATCCTTGTGCTATCATCAGGTCGATGATTGAGATAGATGATGGGTGTGTCCAAACGGAAGCATAACGCATCACAGCAAGCAGGCAACGCTACTCTTGAAAGGCATCCACCAACTAGTACGTGCTATGAAAGATGGGCTGTCATTCATAAGAGAAACGAAACCGTAAAGCAAGCATTCCCAATAAGCAATCATCGATAAGCCAACTAGTTCGCGACATGGGCCAAACTACCGAAGTGGGGCTCAGCATGCGTTTGGCTCCTCAGTATACCTTGGGCACTCTTGGGGTAATCGAAAGCTTCTCTTTTCCCTCGCGACGCACGTGCTTGCCTTGGCTTGGCCTTGGCATGCCTTCCCAGCACATGCTTGTCATTGGCATTCCATCCCAGCACATGCCTAGGCATGCCATCCCAGCACATGCCTGTCTACCCCAAGAGTACTACCACCCCCCCTATATATACATTCTGCACAAAAACTAAAGTGACAGGAACAGACATTAAATTTTTGAGGAATCATAATTTTTGAAGGCAAGCACGTCGTCAGGCCACGCTTTCAGCTCGTCGTGCGGAAAACAAGGGCAGCGTGCTGGGCACCATGCCATGATGTGGGGCGCTTTCCAGGCAGCATGGCTTGTTTTCCAGGCAGCGTGCTGGGCAACATGCCATGATGTGGGGCGCTTCCAAGGCAGCATGGCTTGTTTGCCAGGCAACGTGCTAGAAGGTGTGGGGCATCGATCGATTAACTAGCAAACATCGTCGTCGCTTGTAGGCATCGTGTGGGGCATTTACAAGGCACCGGGCTTGATTATAGGCAACGGGGCTTGGGGAGACCGATGCCGTGCTTGTATAGCACTTAAACCTCTCGTCTCGTGTGCTTTCATCTTGCCCTTGCTTGGGCACAGGGGTTGCTCAAGCCCCTGGTCTCCCCTATATATACATTTTGCACAAAAAGTAAAGTGACAGGAACATACATTAATTTTTCGAGGAATCATAATTTTCGAGGTTTGCCAGCCAAAGGGGCACATTCACGAGTCGTTGGGCATGAAATCACGAGTCGTTGGGCGAGTGGGCAGGCGGCTGGGGCCAAGTGTGCGAGTTTTCCTTGTTGGATACGAGTTGAGCATCGCGCCCTCATTAGATCGGCTCCGTTTGATTGAGCCTTGATCTCACAGTTCATCACTTATCATGCTCATGTTTTATTAAATTAATCAATACAACTAATTCTTTCAAATAATTAAATGAGATTCACTCGTCAACTTTTGTTAACCCAAGTCTTTATTTTACACATGATACAGGTGGACAGACTGAGGAGAATAACACTTAGGATTTGGCTTTAGAAAAAGAATAAAACATTGTTTGTCTAGAATTTGGTGTCGCAAACTTTTCTTATTGATTTCCTCCGATGTCAAACATGATCATGACTCCTAAATCAATGCAACTATAGATGGTGAAAGGAAAATGGAAACATTGAATCAACTTAATTTCCAAATTATATGCATGCAATACGTGGAATCAAATTGAATTAGATGTGATTTTTTACTTTAGAAAGAAACTGTTAACTTTTCTTAAAAATCCTTAAATATGTTGTTTTTTAGTTTAATTGCCGTATGTTATCGCGATCACATATTTTGCAGTTGTCAGTTGTGTAATTTGGTCCATGCAGGCTATGTGCTTGCGGCTAGCGATATCTACCCATTTTGTGAGTTTTTGTTTTAACACGGAGATGACGCAATGTGGCCTTTATATATTAATTTACATGAACTTTTTTTTTAAATTACGTGTTATAACTAAAAAAAACTTCTGCACATATACATGTGTGATTAAATGTGCCGTGTCAGGCCACAAACACTTTTTGTCAATTTTTAAAAGCTTTTTATTCATAACTTCTGCTTTAAATATGTCCCGCTGCAACGCGCGGGTTAGCGTTAACTCGTTGGTATTAAAAACAAACGTACAGCCACATCTCGAATTATTTACATCCCAAATCCAGTACCAATTTTTGCTGCTTCTTGCGTCCGCAATTTCGCCGGATTTTTCTAACCCCCGGCAAATACCGAATCAGCTTAAGCCTGCGCAACCCGTAAGCTTTTGTTACGTATACTGTTCGTATTGATTCTGGGAGTCAAAGCCCCATTGTTAATTTATATTACAATCTCTATGCGTGCTAATTTGAGTTAATGATATTAGAGCTTGTAGCGATTATGAACCGGGAATATTAGGTTTTTGTAAATATTTAAACAGCACCAACCATTATACTATTAGCCCAGTTGGTCTGCCCTTTCATGTAGAAACTATCGTCCGAAAACATCGCGGGTACGCTCCTTGTTCATCGGGTGGTTAACTCAACCAGGCCCCAATCTCTTTTTACACAAGAAACTCACTTAATTGGATCTTCCGAACACTATGTGATTTTTCTTTTCTTTTTTTTTTCTTTTTTTTTTTTGTAATCTGTCCCTTTTTCTTTTTAATTATTCATGCAATAAATTATGTTCAACAGTGATGCAAATCGTAATATTATTTCAAGTTGATAAACATTTCTTTAAACCAATTAATTCTTTTAAATCAAATTTATGTAATTAATTTGAGCTGAACTAAATTTATATATTGCAGCTTTATAAAATGAAATCTATTTTATGTTATAAAACTAATTAAAAGGTCACTTGTGTTATTGCCCAGTTGTTTATCCGAATTGAAACATAGATAAATTTTATAAAATCATTTTTAATCAAGTAAATTTAAAAAAAAATTCGTCAATGTAATTATTAAAAATATACTCCAAGTAATTAGTAGACAAATTAAATAAATCATTTGTTATTTTATCCTTACACTTTTAAAGTAATCTATCTATACATATAATAAAAGAAACCATTATGGGACACTTGTCATTCATTGAGAGCATCAATAATTTCGTTTTCCCGCCTAATACACATTATTAATTATTAATATTAAATATAGGAGATTAGATAGATAATTTTAAATTTTAAATTCAAATTAATTCATAACTAAGAAAAAAATAAATTTTACATTTCAAATAGGAGATTAGATAGATAATTTTAAATTTTAAATTAATTCATAACTAAGAAAAAATTTAAATATTATATCATAATTTTATCTGAATGTAAATTAAAATTATAAAATTTGTTTCCATATCTAATTTATAATTTCAGGATTTAACTTTGATTTGAAATTATAAAAATAAAAACATTTTTTTATTAAATATGATTCCGTAAATAAACTTTACATTTCAAATTAATTCCAAGGAAAGATTTAAATATTATATTGGAGATAGAAAGTTTAAATCATTTTAAACATGATTTGATAGACAAATTTCAAATTAATCATAACTAAAGAGAGACTTAAATATTATATTGGAATTTTTTCAGAGAAAAAAAATAAATTATTTTAAACATGATTGGATAGATAAATTTTAAATTTCAAATTAATTCATAACTAAAGAAAAAATTAAATATTATATCTGGATTTTGTTAGAGAAAGAATAATCGAGATATATATAGAAACGATTTAAATATTATATTGTATTTTAAATAATCAAGATATATGTGTTTTATAACAAGGTACTTTTGAGTGTAAACTCTTTAACATGTATATTTTTCCCTAATTTTTTAAATGTAATTATATACTAACTGTATATATATACCACAAGTTATAACTAAGTGTTAATTTTTATATTGTCACTTATAAATATGTTTCATTAGTTCAATACCTGTAAAGTATCACACTAGATATAATATTTACTTAACTACAATTAATTGGTTTATTTATTTAATTTTCGTCCATTCATGTTGTTTTTGTGTTTTATTTATCAACCGTTAGTTTTTGCGTATTTGGTTGTGTGTCTAATTGCAGTTACAACAATATAACTCTATCATTTTATAATAGATGATATTCTTTTTCTTGAAATGGCACCACATCCACTTATAAATCCCCTTCGCTGTATGTTTTGTGATGACAATCAAACATAAGAAAAATCGTTTTTCGTTATCATATGTAATTTCCTACATAATATATACTTATAGATAAACGTATAATATGTCTTTTTTCCTGTATAATAATTATTTATGTTTATTTTCCGCACATACAACACTTTGACATTCTACAAATTTGTTTCGTAGTTGGTTTGCATCTTACTTTATACTATATATACGTAGACTATATGTTATGAATAGATTTTTTTATTTCATATTATAATTGTTATTCAGCTCGTGTATTACACGAGGCAATAACCTAGTTAATCTATAAAGTAATTATATGTTTTTCCTAAATAAATTAAAAGGGATTCCTAACTGCAATAAATATACATGGTTTATGTTATAGCTAAATTCTTGTCTTTTAGTGAATAAAAGATTTAACGATACTATATCTTGTTTCTCATTCAAATAATTGATAATTTTTTTGATCATAAATAAATTAATTTAAATTAATAATTGATAACACATTCATTCAAAATTTATTTTAAAAATTTATCACTACAACCTAAACCCTAGTATTCCCAAATTAGTCGCAAAAGCCCCTAGTGTCCTTTAGCCTTATAGCACGCATTAGACATCGATATTAGGTTATACCAGTTAAACCTTATTATTTAATTATGATAGAGTAATACTTTGAGATTTCTTCCAATATCTTCATATTTGCAGTTTGTTTGGTTTACTTGCATTCTAAGGTGAGTGAATCTTACAACTCCCCTTTTTATTTTATTTACACATTTTAGGGTGTATCATGTGTCACATATCTTTTTCGCATATTACAAATTCAAATGCGTGCAATTACAATTATGTGAAGTATCTATGTTGTGTGTTTGTTTGATTGTTTATCATTTGGTGCATTTTCACTCACGTGGACATTACATCATCATAGGCTCGTCTGTTCCCCATTACATATGAGCAGAACGTGACGTTGCCAACATACGAGGCCAGCTCCGTTTGATTGAGCTTAGACCTTGCAACACACCATAATATTGTGCAAGATACATACATTCATTGGCACACCATAATATCGTGCAACATACATACATTCATTGGCACACATTAACACCATGCAACATGCATACATTCATTTGAATTATTTGAGTTGGTTTGTTTATTAGTTGAGGTTACGAGTTTTGTGATGTGACATACAAACATTTTTACTTACATTGGTTAACGCGCGTTCTTTTTTTAAATAAACCAAGTTTGAAACATATTACTTTTAAATAACAATAAAGTTCACTCGCCAACTTTTGTTGATCCAAAAAACTATTTTTACACATGATACAGGTGAACAAGCATGAGGAGAAAATTGGATATATGATGGGCCTTAAATAACAAGAATCAGATTTATGAAGCTTCATTATTTTGAATAATGTTTTAGATATATGTAATTGTTTATTTGGATTATTTGATATGTAAAACAATTGTTATGAATTAATGATTATTTAAAACAAGTAATAGCAAGTCATGAGCTCTCAAGTTAATCCAATCATGCCCCGATCACCTATTCCGCTGCGGGTCGGGATGTGACACGATTATTTCGAATGGTCCAGTACATCTCGGGCTCAACTTGCCCTTCTTTCCAAAACATATCACATCTTTCCAGGGTGATACTTTCAATAAAACCTTGTCCCCTATTTGGAACTTAAGAGGTTACGCCTCTTATCAGCATATAGCTTTTCTGCTATCACGGGCAGCTTTGAGACGATCACGGATTTGTATTATCTTATCTGTGGTCTCTAAGACAATCTCCTGTCTAAATAGTTGGGCCTCCCCAACTTCAGCCCAACAAACGGGCGTTCTGCACTTTTTTCAATACAAGGTCTCAAAAGGAGCAGCATTGATGCTTGGATGATAATTGTTGTTATAGGAGAATTATATTAGGGGTACTATACAAATTTAAGCAGTGGCGAAACTTGAGATTTCCTGCCGGGGGGGGGGGGGGAGGGAATCACCAGACCTAAAAATTTCTATAAAACCGGGGGGCCGAAAACGTATATATTCAAAAATTTCGATACGACAACTACATACTCTCCACTACTGAGCGAAAAGTTCGGGGGGGGGGGGGCGACCTCCCCCTCCGGCCCCTTTAAAGCTTCGCCCATCAATTTAAGAAGATTTTGTTTTTTTCTCAATATACTCAGACATATTCTCATATTCCCCCTGTAACGCTTCGTATTTTCGCGTTTATTTATGTATTTAAATACATATTTTAATCGTTATCCAACTATTTTTATTCTTATATGTTCACTAAAATTGTTCATTTATTTATTTAATTATTATAAATCATCAAAGCATTATTCAGTTATGTCACACCCCGACCCGCAGCGGAAATAAGAGTCGGGGAATAATTGGGTTATCACCAAAGAACATGACATTTACTATTATGTTTCATAATTAAATGAAGTCAAAGTTACATTTCTCAAACATCCAAACATGTTCATTCATTACAAGGGAAAATAACCAAACATAATAATCCAAATACTAAATCGTTTTATTTCTTCTAATCCAGGTCCTATGTGTTCTTAGCTGCTGCTGGTTCACCTGTATCATGTGTAAAAATAGGAGGTTTTTGGGTCAACATAAGTTGGCGAGTGAACCTTATAGATAAACATTTGATAATGATTTTCTGGTTAGTTTATCAATAAAATATTGTGCATAATCATAAAAGAGCACATGTATGTAATCACACATTGGCAAATATCAATTACAATTATAACATACATTAAAAATCGATTGCATACATGAGCATACCAACATCATATAATAATTAACTTAAATGAACTGTGCGATCAAGGCTCAATCAAACGGAGCCGATCGTATTGCATGAACTGGAAATGTAAACTGAACTGTGCACTCAAGGCTCAATCAAACGGAGCCGAGCGTATTGCATGTATTGAAATGTAAAATGAAATGACCGATCAAGGCTCAATCAAACGGAGCCGATCGTGCGGGCACGCCAAGATCAACCGCATAATTAAATGGGGATCCAACTCAACCTCGATGGATGGGGAGCCACGGCCTCGGCAATTGCATGTATTGAAATAATAATTTGCATACAATAATAACTACTTAACAGCAACAAACTAATACACATGTCATGATATGATATATGCACAATAACTTGGTTATAATATGTAAATGAACAAGACACAGGATACACCCCAAAAACGTGATTAAAACGGGGAATTTGAAGGGTTCACTCACATTGGGTGCGTTGAATTTGAGATGGTGAGATGCGCACGATTTAGACGAAACGAGTCAACGAGGAATCACTAACCTAAATAATAATGGAAAAATATATTAAATGGATGGATTTTATTAAAGATTTTAATGGGATTTTTAGATATATTTTTGTGAGTTTATGGCTATTTTCTATCCATAAAAATGTTATTTTTTTAAGTATTTTTAATTGATTTTTAAATTAAAATAAACAAATAAATATATAAAAAAAATATTATTATTTTACTGTTTGACTGTTGACGTTGACCGTTGACCGGTTCGGTCAGCGGTAAATTGTGGCGCCAAGCGGGATTCGAACCGGTGACCTTCAGTTCACGTGCACGTAGCTCTACCAACTGAGCTACGTGACTAACCCGTTAGAAACTCAGTTTTAATTATATTTATATACTTATTCGCCCTAACCGAAAATACCTTTATTTACAAAAACGTTTTAATTCAATTGACCGGTGCTTGGGACAGGGTTCGAACGCGCGCTATGAAGTTTATCTTGCACACAGTCCACCGCTGGACTGTGTGTCTAACCCGGTTATATTCTTGATTTATATTATACTTAACAACTACTCGCTCTAACCCGGTTAGTTCAAGAATAAAAAGAAATGTTATTACGTAAAGCGTGTGTGTAGTAAGGATCGAACTCGGGACTTGTATATAAACTTTGCACACAGTCCACCGCTGGACTGTGTGTCTAACCCGTTTATTATCCGAATTTTAATTACTCTTATCCCGTTTTTAAGTTCGTCTTCTTCATTACAATTACCGACTTTACTCAATCATCTGGTTCATGGTTTAACTAATTACTAAACATGACGACTAGCTTGAATGTACAAAACCGAACAGTTTGGGGAAAGAAAATACCGGACAGGTCGTCTTCCTTAGGGAGTCCGGCGAGAAACAGACAGCTCTGTTTTTGAACCTTCGGCTGAGAGGGTCTAGCAACAGAATTAAGGAATTAGATTTGAAATCGAACCAGAGTACATGGATTATTAGTACGATTGAATGTGCTTACCGTTAACTAGCGAGTTTCCGGCGAATTCCAGAATTTCTCCGGCGAACACATAAATCCAGAAAAGTCTTCTGTGACTGATTTTGAGTGATGGATTAATGTTAGTAGAGTCCTAACAATAGATTGAAACCGCAAAGGAGGAATATCTTACCGGTTTGTGTTGAACACGGTTTTCCGGCGATTTCTGCAGAGAATTCCGGCGAACAGTTTTTGGTGCTCAAATGACTTGAAAACGTGACGAAAAGGAAATGGAGTGTAGTTGAGACGGTTCTGAATCGCATAAATGATTGGAACCTGAATTATTCGGAGTTTGATAACTTTTCGGTTTCAAAAACCGAAACTTTAAGTTCATTCAATTTGGACTTAATTAGAAACCGATATTCATCGGTTATAAGCTAGCCAGACGAATTTGAACTGATTTGGCGATCGGTTTACCGATTTCCGTTATTCAGATGGCATTAACGGTTGATTCGTGTTTGCGTATAAGACCCAATTGTTTTCCTAAGTTAACAGAAAACACTTGGTGGCGGAGTGGTTTGGGAAGCGGGTGATAAGTCGTTGGAGACAGCTGACCCGGGTTCGAGTCCCGGCAGCTACAAATGTTTTTTATTTATTTTATTTTAATTTTTTATCAAATATAATTTTTATGGTTTAGTTTATTTATTAATTATGTAATGTTTAAACCCAAAATAATCATAAATAATTAATGAAATTTCATAACTTGGTACAAGATTACAAAACGGAGCGGGTTTTGGAGACCCGATTTTTACAAATGTTACAAGTTATTATTCTATTTATTTTTATTAATTTATTAAAATTATTTAAACCATTTATTTAATTAATTATTTCAATATTTATGTAATAATAATCTATTAATCAATTTTTTATTTAAGTAATTGTTAAAATGCTAAATAAATAGGAAATTTTGAGTTAAAAGTAATTTTTTTTAACTAACTTAGTTAAGGTTCTAAGTTAATTAAGTTTAACAATCTAAGTAATTCATCTAACATAGTTAGTTACTATGTTACAAGTGCAAGGGCTATTTGTGCATTTATTGAAACTCAAAGTCCAGGGGCTGTTCTGGACATTTTGGAAACTTATTTAAACCAAAAACCACAAAAAAAAGGGAAAACGGCCGGGATTCGAACACGCGCCCTCCGGTTCACAAACCAACACACTAACCAGGCGGCCCAGAGCCTCATTTTGTTACAATAGAAACTAATTATTATATATATGCAAGTTCAGTTCGCATATGACTTCAAAGCAATTGCCGCCAAAACAGACCTGCGGTGATCATAGCCATTAACAGCTATCATTTCCTTTTCTTCGCAAATCCCTGACTTTTGGAATGTATTGTAATTACCTGTTTCCTTATTATCATCAATCACGAACATAAACCAAAACGCGACTCGATTCGGTTTCGAGTCCCTTATAAGTACCGAGCCAAACATCTTGCTTCACCTCACATTTCACACAACTCACGACTCTCCTCTCTCTCTCTCTCTCTCTCTCTCTCTCTCTCACTGTGCCGTTCAAGTCACCGTTGCCGGAAACCTGCAAGCGACGGAAGTTACGCCGGAGAAGATGACGGAGGTCGCCGGAATTCTTGTCCACCTTGTTCAGTATAAACCCTCATCCTCATTTTACTTTCGATACTCATTTAACCATTCTAACGTCTTTTTAATGGTCAATTATACTGGAAACTTACAAATTATATATCACAGTTGGTTTTGTTATTTTGCTATATGAGAAAGATGATGATCAGCTTTGCGAAAGTTAAAATGTTATAAACATCACCAAACTGAACATGGTCCAGTGGTGTTGATGCGCTGTAAACGAACCGGAGGTCACAAGTTTGATACCGGGTCGCAGCGATTCGGCCGGTTTTTGCTCCACTCGGGCCGGCTACTGGGCTGCACACTTTTTGGGCCAGAGCAACATTTGGGCCGAATCTAATTTACTGTTATAGCATATAAAATCTAGAGATGGGCATAATCGGGTTTTATTATTACCTGGAACCGGTTCCAACCCGGACCCGGTTCTACTTGGATGTCATTGGAACCGGATGTGGTGTGGAACCGGGTCCAGTTCCTACCCGGGTCCACACCCAAGAATATGGAACCGTGTAGAACTGGGTACGGGTATTATGGAACCGGGTATGGTGTGGAACCGGTTTTTGACAGTATTGGGAACCGAACATGTGATTTCTCATTTAAAATCTGCCATTTTACTATTCAGAACCGGTTCCTAAAAGTCAAACCTGCCGTTTACTATTCAGAACCGGTTCCACATAAATGTTACCGTTGGAAACCGGTTCCTTAATAAAAAAACGGTTTTTTGTTGTATAAAAACCTCTTCCTACTTACCATTTCTAAACTTAACACTCACCATCATCAACTTACAAAATCAATCAACTTTTAAGTTCTTGCAAATACCTATGGCATGCAACGATGAAGTTGTTACGGTCTTAGAGACGAAAAGAAACTCTGCTATATGGAAGAATTTTGATCTTTGTTTAATGTCCGACAGCCACGAGATGGCTAGATGCAAAGATTGTGGAAAATTTATAAAGGCCGCCCGCCAACTCAACCCTTAAGAAATACACTGAGCGGCATTGCCCATTGACGAAGGCAAAAAAAATGAGACGGTAGAAGGTTCCGGCACCGGTTCTTCAAATGTTTGATGTAACCCGTTTGGTTTGGTGTTTTTAATAAAGTTTGTTTAATGTTTCTTTCTATTGTGTTTGTTATGTTTGATTTTTATTATTAGTTACATTGATAAATAAAAATAGTAACAATAATAGGTTAAAATTTTTAAAAAATTAATCGGTTACATTATATAAAAAAAATTAACCGGTTACAAAAAAAATAAAAAATTACTCAGAACTGGTGCAACACTTTCCGATGAGTTTCTCTTAGGTGCGGGTACCTCGGTACAATCGTCGTCCGAATCGTTAGTCTCCACTTCTTCGTCCTCCTCTTCCTCAACAATTTTATGCTCTAACTCAACTTCATCTTCTAGACTAGTTTTATGTTGAACACGATCAACGGCATCCAAATGGTCCTTTAAGCATATTGCCATCTCTAGCAATTCCGGAGTTAGTCTTATTCTTCTAATTGACAAAACCCTGCCACTAAGAGAAAACACACTTTCCGAAGCTACCGTGTAAGCTAGGACCGTTAGTATATCACGAGCCATGGTGGCTAGAATCGGGTATTCGGATTCTTTCGATTTCCACCTTGCCAAAACATCAAATTTCCAATACTCCTCGGTGGTTATAGTAAGCGAATACTGGTTTTTTTATATCTCCCAAGTTCACTTGTTGGTTCACTACCCCTTTGTTGTCTAGCCGTCTCGTCTGTAATAACATTCAACATGGTTATAAGTGGATCCCCGCTTGTTTCATCGTTAGAGGCCGTGGACCGAGACGCAAACAAATTTGTATGATTTTTTTCACCATATTTTTTTTAAATAAGGATCATAAAGTTTGGCCATACACTCATTGAATATTTTTTTTTGTTTTTGCTTTTAAAGTTGGATCCTTCTCATGCATATCCAACTTGTCATAAATTTCATCAATTAAAGCTTCAACATCTGGTACGTTTAAAGCTGGATTTAAAGCGGCGGCACATAGAAAAACGGGTGGTAATTCTAAAAAATATTTTTTAAATTGTTTAATCATTGGTCTCATCATATTCCTTAACATGTTACTAGAATTTTCAAACTTTTTAAAATTAGTTGTTATCAAATACAATTGGTCCACAACTTTATAACTAGTAGGATAATAAACACCGGAAATCAAAGTCGTTGTAGTTTTAAAAACTTGTAAAAAAGTACTTAGGTTATGGTTTCCCAAGCAGTGTTGGGAAAGGGGACGACTAGGTACTCATCACTTGAAGTTGTATGAAAAGATTTTAAAGTGTCCATTTGCTTTATAGCCATTTCAAACATATGACAAGTTGAATTCCAACGAGTCGGTATATCCCAATTCGGTCCAATAATTTTTTGGTTGCATCTTTACAAAGTTTTTTATATTCTTGATCTCTTTCTTTTCCACTTTTGAAAACATCTTGGAGCATAGCTCTAAATGCTATAATAAAATCCGATACAAATTGATATTTTAAACCGGTTTGCACTACTAAGTTAATAATATGTGCAACAGATCGTGTGTGGAAAAAAACACCATTAACTATTGGTTTGTACTTCAACTTTAATTTTTCAATCGCTGTTGTGTTGTTTGAAGCGTTATCAAAGGATATTGAAAATTTTTTATCTTCTAAACCATATTTAATTATTGTGGCATTTATAATTTATAAATATTTTCTCCCGTATGAGGAGAAGGAAACTCGTCAAACGCAATTGTACGCTTCATCATTTGCCATGTGTCGGGATCAACCTGTCACACCCCGACCCGCAGCGGAAAAGGTGATCGGGGCATAATTGGGTTATCATCAAAGCTCATGACATTTATTATATGTTTCATATTCATTAATACAATTTAATGGAAATTTACAATAAATGATACAACGTGTTCTAACTATCAATCTAATCTTCTTGGTTCTCTTCTAAGGCATATCCTATGTTTTCCTTGCTTCAACCTGTTCACCTGTATCATGTGTAAAAAGGTTTTTGGATCAACATAATGTTGGCGAGTGAATCCTATGGAAAACATTTGAACAAGTTTATCCAATTGATTATAAATAAGGTGCATACCATATATGAGTAAATGTAGATGTAAATTTATTCACACAACACATAATATCGAATATTGAACACACAACACCAAATAATTGTTTTGAGGCACGCGTTGTTCGACTCGTCTCCCACGAGGAACTGATGGGCCTAATGAATGAGTTTTGAGGCACGCGTTGTTCTTACGAACTGATGGGCCTAATGTATGAGTTTTGAGGCACGCGTTGTTCTCGTCTCCCACAGGAACTGATGGGCCTAATGAATGAGTTTTGAGGCACGCGTTGTTCTTACGAACTGATGGGCCTAATGTATGAGTTTTAAGGCACGCGTTGTTCTCGTCTCCCACGAGGAACTGATGGGCCTAAATAATTTGTATACAACATTGACAATATGAATACATCACAACCAATAATAGTTACATTCTAGTTTAGTTCATATAATGGTATAGCACAAATTTGCATAAGAGAATTAGTTTAAACGACACATGATACACCCCAAAACATGAATAAAAAAAGGGGAGTTGGTTAGAATTCACTCACATTTGGTGCGTTCGGTTGATGAGGTTGAATGCACGCGAAATGGTTTTAACCACGAGTGAAATTAACCTAGATAAATCGCATTATGGTTTGGTAAGTAAACGGATTTTATTAATCTATTTAGTAGGATTGTTGGGTGTATTTTTGTGAGTTTGAGGCTATTTTCTAAACTTAAAAATGTTATTTTTAAGTATTTTTAAATTGATTTTAAATAAAATTAATTAAATAAATAAAAAAATAATAAAAAAAATATATTTTATTTTTGCTACAGTAACTTTGACCGTTGACTTTGACTATCGTTGACCGGTTCGAAGGCATATTGTTGTGCGCCGGGTGAGGCTCGAACCCGAGACCTCCCGTACGCGTGCACAGCAGCTCTACCAACTGAGCTACGTGTCTAACCCGTTATATATTCGATTTTAATTATATATATATATTAATTAGAGTTAAACAGAAATCCTTTTATTTTTAAAAACGAATTAATTCACAAACCGGTGCGCTCCACAGGTCTCGAACCCGGGACCTGTGGGTTAGCGGACACACACTCCACCACTGGACTGTGTGTCCCACTTGGTTATAAACTCGGTTATCAATATACTTAACATATACTCAAGGCGACTCCGGTTCAGTTTGCTGAAAAAAGAATTTTTCTCAAGGCGGCGTGTGTGGAACCGGAATCGAACTCGTGACCTTAGCGTTAAATGTGCACACAGTCCACCGCTGGACTGTGTGTCTAACCCGGTAAATAACTTGATTTTAATTATACTTAACCGTTACCGAAATGTCGTCTTCTTCGCTGTTTTTAACCGGAAGTGACGACTGACTGGTTCGAAAGGTTGATTCATGTTCTTTTAGCGTTTAACGATCAATTACAGACGAGATAAAAGTAAAAAGGAAAGGAATTAGACGTGAAAAGTACCAACTGGTTTTACTCTGTTTTCCGGCAGAACTCCGGCGACAGCAATCTTTTTCCGGCGACAGTATCTTGCAGCAGAGAGTCCTCCGAAGGCTTACAAAGGGTGTGGGTGACTTCGGTAAAGGTTTAGGGGGTTCAGTAAAGCTCAGAGATTACGGATACGGTTTTCCAGCGAAGTATAAGATAGTTCCGGCGAGTGAGTTTTCGCCGAGAAAAGGTGCGATTTGAGTGTGTAAGGTTTCTGGCGAGTTGTGGGTGTATTTATAGGGTAGTAACGAGATGAATGGGGTCTGAATTCGGTCTATATTCGAAGTCAACCGTTCTCCGGCGGTTATGGCTGATGTCGCGGTTCAGACGTCGGTTATAACCGTTGTAGGAGTAAATTCTACGGTTTATCTTGAGCGGAAACTTAATTAAACGGCGAAGTCGTCGGGATTTCCGACGACTGCTAATTTGGGCGCAATTTACTGATTTTAACTTTGAAACTTGATATTTGAATTAAGTGTTTCCTTGTGTTAACAGAAAAACAAAGTGGCGGAGCGGTTGTTTGGTTGAGTGATAGTTTGTTTAGTTGAACCGGATACAGACCCGAGTTCGAAACCCGGCATGGGTAAAACATTTTTATTTTGTTATTTTTATCAGTTTTTCAAAAACTAAATATATATCCCCGCATAATAATTGATTACGGATCGTTTAAAATTATTTTGGGCATTTAATTCGCAACGAAAAATTTGACTGACTGTTCGGTTGATAAACGGAGCGGGTTTGGTAAATCCGTTTTTGACGGATGTTACACAACCCAATGAGCGGTGACACATATGTACGATTCCGGTAACCCATGTGGAGCCGACCACATATCACTAGTTAGGTTTACACTAGTTTTTAAATTCTTAAAAAAACAATTAAATCTTTTTTTGCATTTTTCTATAAACTTAAACAATGACGTTTTAAAGTGCGACGACTTATAGCGAGGTTGTAGCGTCTCCTGAATAAGCTTAGTAAGATCGGGGTCGTCGAAGTGTCCAAACGGCAACGCTTTTTGTATCACCAATTTCGCCATCCGATCGCGAGCTAATTTTTGTTCATAACGAAAAATGGTACCATCTTTGGATAGTGGAACTTGACCGGATGTCATTTCCTTTAAAGCTTTGCAATACTTATTAATATGCTTCGTTAATGTTGAGTTTGATTCCTTGGCTAATAACGATCCACAATGTTTACATTGAGCTTTTTGCAAGCTGTCACTCATCCGACAAACTCCCAATTGCTCCAAACTTCCTTATTGCGATTATGAGACAATGTTCCAACCACATATGGAACCGATTGATCTTGAGGAACATTGTTAACGGATTGGGAATTTGCGTTTTTGAACTCTTTGAGGCCATTTGTTGATTAGTATGTGAAAAATGTAATAAGAAGAATAGATATGAGAAATTGTGTGCTAAACAATAGATTTCTAAACACTATATGTAGAATCGGTTCCAACGGTCAGGAACCGGTTCCAACGGTCAGATTTGTCATTAAATGTTTCTGGGAACCGGTTCCAACGGTAACATTATAACGGCTATAACCGGTTCCTACTGGAACTGCATTACCGGGTACTGGTGGAACTGGGTACTAGTGAAACTGGGTACAGGTAGTAACCGGGTACGGGTAGGAACCGAGTACGACCCAATTCAAATGGTAAAATTATGGAACCGGGTTGGAACCAACGGGTATTTTGAACCCGGAACCGGTTCTACTTAATGTCGGATAGGAACTGGAACCGGGTCCAGTTCGGTTCTACCGGTTCGGATTCGGAACCGGTTTTATGCCCATCTCTAATAAAATCTGGTTATTAGTGTTAAACCAGCATTTTTTTTATAAGTCCATTTACTGATTTTTTTAGAAATTAAAATTATAAGTATTCATGTTATTATTAATATTAGTACTATTAGAATCATTATTTTTATTATTAACCTTATTAATATCATTATATCTAATATTATTATTAATTACTTTTATTTTTATTAATATTGTTAATCTCATTATTCTAATTAGCAAAATATTATTTTTTAATATTGTTATTATAAACCTTTACAAGTTTAATCGTATTCGAAAGCGAATAGATAAACGACTCCATTCTATAAACAACTTTATACCACCTCGTAACGTGATTCAAAAATAATAACGGATTCACTATTATATTCTAGGTTAAATCACTATTTGTTGATCATATTTTAATTTTAATGCATGTTGCAGGTAGTTAGCCAAGATGATGTGAAGAAATCAAGCTAGGACAAGCTCTAGAAACACACCTTAAATAATTGTTTCCGACATCGGTTGGGGTGTGACACCCCATTCCAATGCTCATAACATTAATTTAAATTCTCTCAACTAATCTGAGAATTATTGTTTTGGTCTTTACTTTTTCATCTCATTTTGTCTTTCGTTCATGAAAAACATTACACTAGTATTGCCCATTACACAAGATCTTAATGTTCCATTCAAAGATTCTTTTTTCCAATCATTAGTTGAAGAAATCTCATGTTTTTAAACGTTCGTTCATTGGTTTTTGTATTTGAAGTCTAATTTTTCAGGTTTAAAAAAGAGTTACAGTGTTCTTTAAAATCAAACGAATTTTTATGTTTGGTAAACATATAGGAAAACAAAAAACATAAAAGAACCTAGTTTTTTTTTTTCATTCAATGAGGTCTTTTCAGGTTTAATAATTGGTACATTTTAATGTAAAATACTCTTGATTAATGTAACTGTCGGAATATATGTTTTTTTTACAACAATCATTTTGTGACTAGAGTTTTTTGTTGAACATTTGTTTTGTAACAACAATTGCTTTTGTTTTTCTTTAAGTTTCTAAGTATATGTTTTGTGACAACATTTGTTGTATTGATTTTTATTTTAAAAAACTTGTTATTAAACATATCTTTTGTTAAATTTAATGTTTACCACTTATTCTTTAAATATCATTTGTTTTAGTAGATATATGTTACAATAAGGTACTTTAAAAAACAGTTACATTTTCAATATTTATTATCTTGTTTCATTTTTTTGAATGTTTTCAATTTTATTTTACAAAAGAAATTTTTAAACAATTGAGGGGCATTGGATGGTAATGTGGAGGGAATTGAAGTCTTTAATTTTTTTGGATGAAAAACCAAATAAAATGTCAAAAAACAATATAAATAACATAAATGTAACCACGTTAAAAGGTAACATAGATGTTAATAGTTTTGAAAGTGTTGCACATAAGTTAGATAAAAATTGATGCAACATAAGTAGAAAGTACCATTTATAACAAACATTGAATACATCTGTTATATCATTACATGTTACATGATCATAAACTGTTTGAAAAACCGTAACATACACAATGTTCAGATTAATTGTTCCATCAAAAATGTGTAACATGTGAAGTTACCAAAAAAATGTAAACATGTGAAAGATGTTAGACATTCTCTCTCCCTTGACGCAAAAAAGTGCAACACTGTCAAAACATGTGACACAAAAGTGCAGTAGCGTCAAAGGTAAATTGACATATTTACCCTGCTGCTTCATATCGGGGCTTCCAACCTGCTTAAATTTGAAAAGCAACAAGACAATCAACAACTTAATAAACAATTTAACAATTAGAATTTATCAATTACATCAACCATACATATCTTACCGGGATCAAAGCCTATATCTAAAAAACAGGAAGAATGGAAGATGAAATGCGGCACTCAAATAAAACATCGTTTTCTCTTTATCATCATTTTCTCTTAAACCACCCGGAAAAATAATAACATTAGATGGATTAAACCAAAAGAATAAAAAATTGCACTTACACAAAGTCTAAAAAATCCCAGGTGCAGCAAAACCCAAACTAACCAAACACACTGGCCACATTTATTGGTAATGAAGCAGAAGGGTAAATATGTCAATTTACCTATTACTGTTGCACTTTTTGTGACACATATTTCTGACACTGTTGCACTTTTTGTGTCAGAGGAGAGAGAATGTGTAACATCTTTCACACGTTTACATTTTTTGGTAACTTCATCTGTTACACTTTTTTATGGAACAATTAATCTAAACATTTGTGTATGTTACAGTTTTTCAATCAGTTTATGATCATGTAACATGTAACAATATAACAGACGTATTCAATGTTTGATATGGATGGTACTTTCTACTTATGTTGCATCATTTTTTATCTGCCTCATGTGCAACACTTTCAAAATTATTCACATCTATGTTACATTTTAACATGGTTATATTTATATTTGTTTTTGACATTTTAAGGATTGGTTAAAATGAGAATTATACCGAGTTGTGAGAACCGTAAGAACTCTTATGAGCCCTTGATCAATATGAGTTGGATGGTTAGAATTTATTTTCACATTTGATATACAGGGAATTGTGTTTTTAATATAATAAATAGTTGAGTTAAATGCTTGGTTGGTCCCTGTGGTTTGCAAATCTTGCAGACTTGATCCCAGTGGTTCACTAATTACACACTTGGTCCCAGTAGTTTCAAATTTTGCACTCGGGTGGTCCTTACCACTAACCTTTGTTAGATTTCTCAGTTAAGTATACATAAAATGTCTATTATACCCCTCGTCTTCTTCATCCTTTCTATCTCTCTGAATAAAAAGCCTGAAAAAAGTGGGAGAATTGTTGAGTTTGAGTATTATAGGAAAGAGAAAAAACAGATGCAGAATGTTAGTTTCTCTGAAAATGAAGAATCTGCAGAAGAAATGAGTTGTAACATGTTGTTTGGTAGGGATTATGCATATTGAATAATTTGACATAAGTGATTTAAGGGCCAATTGGAGACAGGGGAATAAGAACTGTTTTCCGTTATTGTTTTCGATTCTCTCTAAATAGAGAGAAAGGGGCACAACAAGAGTAAAACCCTTCGCAATAATATCTCTGCTTCGCCCTTTACAGCACAACCAGTCGCTTGCAGGTAAGGTTCCGCCTTGTTTATACTTTATCAGTGTTAAATTGATTGCTAAAATTTGAAAAAGTCTGTATGAGTATGATAATTCAATTTGTTTCTTCAATTTCAGCCCTTAAGAGGTAAACTTGCCTCTTTCAATTCCGATTTTTACTGGTTCTCCAATCCCTTCTCAGGTTTGTTTATTCTTAGCTCAGTTTCTGTAGTTCTATCTCTTTCTGTTTCTTCCGATTTAGTCGATTTCGTTGTTTTGGTTAATTCATGTAAACATATTCTTTTGTGTCTGCCTCTATACCATTTGTTCTTTACTCGTAAAAGGCATATGAACTCATAGGGTGGTTTCATGAAGCATTTAAGCACATAGTGAACAACACATTATAAGTTCCAGCAACAACAGGAATCCCAACAGGCTTTTTATTCAGAGAGATAGAAAGGATGAAGAAGACGAGGGGTATAATAGACATTTTATGTATACTTAACTGAGAAATCTAACAAAGGTTAGTGATAAGGACCACCCGAGTGCAAAATTTGAAACTACTGGGACCAAGTGTGTCCAAGTCTGCAAGATTTGCAAACCACAGGGACCAACCAAACATTTAACTCTAAATAGTTATAAAGTAGAATGAAGGACATTTTAGACTTTTGCAAAAAACAAAACATTAAATCAAAAAGTACTAATAATCTTATTTTATGTAACTTCTCACCGAAAAATGTAGCATTATCAAAAATTTCTTTTTTACAAAATGACCATAAAAAAATTTCTAAATTACATTTGGAAAAAAATAGAATCACAAAACCAATTTAAACGACGTATTTTAAATATAAAAACCAAACAAGTCTTGCGTTCCCTTAATCTTCGTCGTCTTCGATCCTAAAATCTTTATTCCTTTTTTGACATGAGTCTAAAACATTCCAAAAACTTTTTTTTCTATAAACTACGATCTACAAAAATAACAAATAAACATTTCAGTACGTTGACATAATTTATTTTTACATTAAATTTACATGTTGGTTTTACATTCGACATGTTAAAAAAAGACATTCGACACCCGCCGTAAAAAAATAAAAAAATTGGCATGCGACGCCATACGTCAAAGAACATCTTACGTCTGAGTTTGCATTCCATATTTAAAAAATAAAAAAAAATTTACAGTTGACACCGTGCGTAATTTTTTTTAAAACTGTGCGTATTTTTTTACATTCGACACCGTCCTAAGAAAAAAATTGGCATTCAACACCCGTACATAAAAAAAAATTTACGTGTGAGTTTACATTCGACATTCGTAAACAAAAAGGTGCGCATTCAACACTCATACGTAAAAAAACATTTTACGTGGAAATTTACATTCGACGTAAAAAACATTTTTACACTCGACATCGTGTGTTAAAAAAATCATTTACGTGACACATTCGAAATTTCCAAAAAAAAAAAAACATGTGTTTACATTTGTTACAGTTCACACAAAAAGAACTAGTATACGTGGGAGTTTACATTCACCATTAGGAAACAAACAAGCGTTTACATTCGTCATCGTACGTAAAGAAACAATTTATGTGTGAGTTTACATTTGACATTTAAAAAAATAAAAAATTTACACTCGACACCATGCGTAAAAAAACATTTATATCGTATATATATAGATTTACGTGTGATTTTTTAGAAAATGTAAAAAATTTACACGTTTGTAAAAACTATTTTTGCGTATAGTGACACCTATCATATGTTTTTCGTATGCCTGGATTCTATGTTTTTGCATACGGTGTCGAATGTAAACGGGTTTTTTAAGTACATAAAAACAGTTTTTTGGTACACTTTAGCAAAAGTAAACGTTTTTTTGAATGTTGAATGTTTATTTAGCATACGGTATCGAATGTAAACGTAACGGGTTTTTTTAACACCTGGATTCTATTATTAATGTTTTTTACATCAACTTATTTTTTCACAACTTACATAAGGAGTTGGGTTTTGCAACAAATTTTACATCAATTTTTTTTTCAGTTATGTATTTTTTACAATAATGTAAAATACCCAAAACACAAGTGTAAATCTGGAAACGATGAAATGATACATACCCAAATCCTCGAAAGAATCACACAACTCGTTAGATCAAACATAATCAGGATCGCCACCACTCTTTGCACGCCAACAGGACTTGATCGTTTTCGATCTTCGGTCGCCTATAGTTATACTTTTATTTAAATACATGAAACAATTACAAACTTAGGTTCAAACACACAAATTTCACTCACAGTTTTGTTCTTCTCCATATCATCACCTCCACTATCCTAACAACCATATCGATGTTACCTTCGTGCTTGTCGCCTTTTCCATTACATCTACATACGATACACAAGTTCTGTCTCTAATTTAGCTTGTCCGTTTAATGCTCCGACGAACTGACTGACAATGGTTCAACCTTTTGCTAGTCAAACAAACGACAATCGTAGGACAATCAACAAAAAATTAACGGGGCTTCCAACCTACTCAAATTTGAAAAGCAACAAGACAATCAACAACTTAATAAACATTTAACAATTACAATTTATCAATTACATCAACCATAGATATCTTACCGGAATCAAAGCCCAGATCTGAAAAACAGGAAGAATGGAAGATGAAATGCGGCATTCAAATAGAACATTGTTTTCTCTTTATCATCATTTCTCTTAAACCACCCGAAAAAATAGTAACATTTGATGGATTAAACCAAAAGAATAAAAAAAATTGCACTTACACAAACTCTAAAAAATATTAGGTTACAAACTCTAAAAAATCTCAGGTGCTGCAAAACCCAAACTAACAAAACACACTGGCAACTTTTATTGGTCATGAAGCAGAAGGGTAAATATGTCAATTTACCTCTGACACTGTTGCACTTTTTGTGTCACATGTTTCTCACATCGTTGCACTTTTTGCATCAGAGGAGAAAGGATGCGTAACATCTTTCACATGTTTACATTTTTTGGTAACTTCACCCGTTACACTTTTTTAATAGAACAATTAATCTGAACGTTTGTGTATGTTACAGTTTTTTAAACAGTTTATGATCATGTAACATATAATGATATAACAGATGTATTCAATGTTTGTTATAAATGGTACTTTCTATTTAATCATTTTTTATCTACCTTATGTGTAGCACTTTCAAAATTATTCACATCTATGTTACATTTTAATGTGGTTACATTTATGTTACATTTATATTTGTTTTGACATTGAGATGAGTAAAATGAGAACCATCTTAAGTTGTGAGAACCGTAAGAACTAATATTAGTCATTGATCAAGTTGGTTTTGATGGATGAGATTAAAAAACAATAAAGCAATGTAATGATTGTGTTTTTATTAATGACATTTTGTTTTTAGTGATAAAGAGTCATATTGGTATTTTTACTAGGGATAATTGCATATTTCCCCTTTAGAAACACTCTCAATTACATATTTACCCAAACCTAAAATGAAATTGCATATTTCCCCTTCTTTATTAAAATGTCTAAATTATCCTTTTCAAAAATTAAAAATTCTTATTTCCTTCGTTTAGGCAGTGTAGAAATCTAGGATTTTGATTCATCTTATTTGCTCGGCATAGACTTTGAAATAATAGATAAGTTTCGTAATTTGATTTTCTTTTTCTTTTGCTACTGGTTTAGAACTCTTTTTGATTCTATGTATTTTTAATAAGCTAATTGAACTTTCTTACTACTTGTTTATAATCAACTGATGAAGTTCATAATTTTAAATGGTTGAAATTTACAAATTTGATTATATTAGTTCTAAGTTTATCATTTATTATTTGCTTTGGCATGACAGCTCTTAGGGTTAGGGAAGTTCAAGGATAGTCTAAATGATTTTTTATTTACATGATTATCACTTGTAGACAATAATAAAAAACACAAAAATAAAAAAGAATAACTTAGTAAAGATGCAAGAAAAGAAAAAAAAAATATAACTATCAAAACGTAAAAGAAATCAAAACAAAAAAAAAACTGTGAAAAGGACCCGAATCTAGTAATATACGGGTAAATATGTAGGTTTTAGTAAAAATTAAGGGCGAAATAGTCATTATATAAATTATTTTTAATAAAATAAATTAAAATGGGTAAATTTGCATATTTACTAGTTAAAGAAGGAGATATACGCAATTTAAATTTTTATTTGGGTAAATATGTAATTTCGAAGTTTTATAAGGGGAAATATGTAATTCACCCTTTTTATTATAGCTTTAATGATTGGTATGATTATTAATTTTGTTTTAATTAATAAAATTGTTTTTAAAAAAAATTAAACACGCATTATTGTTTTTCTTTTAAATCTCATATAATTTTTTGTTTTGATTCTCTGTTAATTTTTTAAAGATGAATTATTAATTTTTTTACGTGTGGTTTTTAGCTTTTTTTACGCGCGGTTTTTTACCTTTTTTCGCGGCTCTTTATAAACTTTTTACGCGCCAGTTTAAACTATTTTACCCGCGGTTTAAAATTTTTTTAACGCGCAAGTTAAAAAACTTTTTTTGCGCGCAGTTTAAAAAAAATTTACGCGTGGTTTTAAATTTTTTTTAAGCACGGTTTTAAACTTTTTTTACGCGCAGTTTTATTTTTTTTACACACAGTTTTAAATTTTTAATACGCTCGGTTTTAAACTCTTTTTACGCCCGGTTTTAAACTTCTTTTACGCGCAAGTTTAGAACTTTTTTTGCGCGCCGGTTTTAAATATTTTTAACGCGTGTTTTTAAACTTTTTTTACGCGCCGGTATAAAAACTTTTTTTACGACCTATATACATAAATACATATACTTGTTGGACTTCTCTTAGGATCCTACCCTATATATGTAAATACATATATTTGTTGTGCTCTGTATATATTTTAATTTTGTTTGGTTTTAATGAAGTTAAAACTTTAACGATTTGAATGTACCAATGGGTTAATTTCTTTTGGATTGATCGCAGGTTATAAAAAGTATTTGAAAAGTCACAGGCTAAAAAGTATTCGAAAAGTCATAGGCTCACATATTGAGTTATGGACAAATCCATTAAATTGGGCCACAATTAATAAATCGGTGGGCAGCAACACCAAAACGACATTGGGATTTTAATTAGGCTTGCCATCATACGACAAATAGGGGAGAAAGTAATTATGTTGTCCAATTACATTACTTGGATATACTATTCCAACATATTTGAGATCGATTCGATAGTTTAAATAACTCCACAACATTTAAAGCCCATACTCAAATAAGCCAACTAGATTTGAGATATGATCTATAGCTCTAGTGATGGCGGAGTCGACTTTGCATTTGTCCGGATCATGCGTCATGGTCCATCAGGTCTGGGACTTCATACAACAATGGTGCAGGTTGAAGCCAATCTTCATTCTTGAGCTGAAGGACGTAATTAAAATTCATATGCAGAACCAGGGTGAGTTTTCTATGGTTGAGAAATAGAGCAAAGGCATGTTCTGTGTCTTGGGATAATCGGGTGTCTTTTGAGGTTTCATGTTTTGGAGTGTAATGTAATTGAGTTTCCTTTCTTGGTGTATGTTGTTTTTTTTTTTTTTTGCCTGGTTAATCAGTTGTTAGCCAAGGTACTTAAAAAAAAGCTCTAGTGATGGCAATTGACAAATGACCCTGAACCTCAAAGAAAAATCCGAAATCCAAAATATGTGAGACGAATACCTAGGTACGAGATTGATTCAAAAACATTAATTTATTTAGAATGGGTATGATATTATGTGATACCCACATTATTACATGAACCCTTTCTAATACATTATCTTATATATTAAAAATACAACCTTGTAAATAGTATTCACATTTTTATTTCTTTTTTCTTTTTTCCTTTTATCATTTTTTTACTTTAGTGTTTTTTTTCCTTTCGTATTTATTATTTTAACATTATAACAATAACATCACCTAAGAATGAGTAAATGGTATCGGATACCGGTACCGATATCAACTTTACCAAACCGGGTACATTTTTTGTACCAATTCGGTACCGTCTTTTGACATTATCGATACCGGTACAGTTTCCGGTTTTTACCCTCAAATACCGGTAACGTACGGGTACCGAAACGGTACCGTACCAAGTATATTCGGTACCGGTACCAGTTCCCATTTTTCCCGTTTTTTGGTACCGGTACCGGTATGTACTAGTATTTATGGGTAAAACACCGGTAAGTACCGGTAACGAACCGGTGTATTAGGTACCGGTACCGATACCACTTTTCCCTGTTTTAAGTACCGGTACCTGTTGGGTACCGAACAGGTACCATACCGTATCCTACAGAGCATTTTTGGTGCCGATACCTAATTTCGATGATTTTCAGGATCGGTACTTTCGGTGCCATTATCGGTACCGAGCTCATCCATATTTTTACGTGTTAGTACCGTAATAACTGAATTGAAAACAACCAAATTTCCAACATGTAAGACGTGTGGGTCCTACTATTATATATTAGATTATTTAAAATCGTTTTTTTAGAATGGAGTGACTATCGTTACTACGTCATTTTTATCTATGTTTTGATATTCGGTATCTGTTTGCCATTGCCGACACACGTTTTGTAGACACTGGATCCCCGCTGCAACGCGCGGACGAAAATTAACTAGTTAGCATAATGTTCAAAGTTGTTAGAAAACTAAAATTATTAAAACTAAATAATTCTTAGAAATGTATTTAAATAATTTATATTTAATATTGACTTTGAGGCAGTTTAAGATGGAGTTTCGAAAGCTTGTTTATTTACCAATAACAAATAGAAATAAAAAGTTTTGGTAACATATTTAGTTTAGTCCTTATATCACACGGAGTGGTGCGCTTTGTGGTGACATGGCAACACCTCCACGTCGGGAACACCATCCTTTGGGGTGGCATCGTGGTAAGGGCGGGGAGATCTCCGATGGTGTGAGGGGCAATCAATGTGGTGAGGTGGGAGTTTTTATTGGTTAGTGGATTTTGGGTTGATTTTGATTGGTTTTTTTTTATTTTTTATCATTGTTGATTTTATAGAAACGTCACTTTCACGTCTCTCTCACTCCGCGCTTTATATATCACGCATCCTTACTAACATGGCTGTCACATCACGCTTAATGCCCCTTCTTGCAGGGGCGGATCTACATGTATACAAGGGGAGCGCCCGCTACCGCTTGGCGCTCCGGCGGTAGTGTAAAATTAGTGTAAATTTTAGAAAAATTTGACGTTTTTTTCGATTTCGTTACCGTTTTTTTATAAAACGTTACCGCTTGACGGATCTTCTCTGCCTTCTTGTGTCCGTCCACTCTATAGTTTTAGATGACTCATTAAAGCTTTGAGCTTTTTTTTTACCTCAATGGTGAACCCAAACTCAAAGCGAAGTTATCGCCATACAGTATATAATATATAACTAGTAAGTGATTTATGACCATACATTTGGGGAGCGATATTCGTCGTTCCGGCATGATGCAACCTACAAAAAGTGTTGACTTTTTTCTTTTGACTAGTTGTAAACATACAATAGCCAAACCGCCACCAAAACGTACATGCAAAAGTAGTTTACCATACACACCTAATTCCAATTTCCAGAACACAATTTAACATTTTTTTTAATCTTATACGCCATCACATTTCGCTTTGGCGGTTAAGTTTGAACCTTTTTAAATATGTAGTGATATAAAATTAAAAAAAATATAAAGACATAGTTCATAAATATCAAAGATATGCATATTCAAAAAATTGAAAAATATTATTAATAAAATAAATTAAAAAATAATAACTGAAACAACGAATAATAACAGTAATAACAAAGGTAACAAATAAGGTCAATTTCATGTCAAAACCATTAATCGAAACGTAAACACGCTCTTTTAAATAAATCTCAAATGAACGAGACTACCAATTTGTTTTGATTTGAACATTCAATTGGTTTAAAGTGTTTATAAACATCGATCACATAATAATAAGGTTATAATAATATGTGTTTGGATCACACGTGAACATAAATTAACGTGCGAACTCTACACTGTAAAGGAAAAATTCACTGGTGGCATTTTCAAAATATTTCTAAGTTGAGTAATTACGTTATAACAATTTTTGAACTAGCAAATAATTATCACGCTTCACTTTAGAGTTACAGCAATAAAATGACACAATTTGTAAACTGCAGCGTAATTTTATTACTCTATTTCATTTTGTTGTAGTGTAATAATCATCAGGATAAAATTATACTACAGTTTACCAATAGCGTATTACGCTAGTGACGCTAGTGAAATTTGTTACAAAGAAATTACATTATTTACGAAAATGTCATTGCGTAATTTTGTTTCGCTTTGTATACTCTACACGAAAAAACCTATCCGTACTTGATCTCCCAGTAAATATTATAAAGCCACAACAAATCTAGCTATTTCATGTATTAACCAAAAATTAACATTTACAAGAATATTAATATTATTACATCAGGCAATATTATGTTAACCAAAAAAGAATTATAAATAAATTACTAAATAAGTAACAATATCCACGTGTCCCATTGCTGGTTTCCTAATATACACATATCGTGTTGACTTTCATATATTAGGTGACCACCCTCCTTCACCCATACACCATAAACACACCCTCCATGCACTCTCATTCTCACCAACAAATCAAAACAATAATAATTCTCTCTAAACACCTTCTTCAATCTCCACCCTTGATCTCTTTGCTACCAAACGGCGTCGTTTGCTACCATGCCTCGTGTAGTTGCGGAGAATGTGGTGGACAATCTAGGGTTTTATGACCAACATGGACCGGTGGCCGGATCTCCGTCGTTGGGCGAGCTTTTGAAGTATGTCGGCGATATTCGCAAGGAGGAGAACGGCGAAGAGACGCCTTCACATCATGTTTTAGAGATGATCAGTGAGACGAGTAGCGAGCCGAGGGCGCTACCGTTTGTTTTGAAGTTTAGTAATCTGACTTATAGTGTCAAGGTTCGGAGCAAGATGGCGCTTCCGCGGTGGTTAGGTGGGCATGGGGATCGGTTAGGCGGTGGTGATTCGGTTGGAAGTGAGGGTATGTTTTCTAGGAGTAAGGTTTTGTTGAATGATATCTCTGGTGAAGCGAGGGATGGCGAGTTGGTGGCGGTGTTGGGAGCGAGTGGATCGGGGAAATCGACGTTGATTGATGCTTTAGCGAATCGGATTGCGAAAGGAAGCTTGAAAGGAACGGTGACGTTGAATGGGGAGCAATTGGAGTCTAGGTTGCTCAAGGTGATTTCGGCGTATGTGATGCAGGACGATTTGTTGTTTCCGATGTTAACGATTGAAGAAACGTTGATGTTCGCGACAGAGTTTCGTCTGCCGAGAACATTCTCGAAGTCGAAAAAGAGACTAAGAGTTCAAGCCCTAATTGATCAATTAGGGCTTAGGAACGCCGCCAAAACTGTTATTGGCGACGAAGGACACAGGGGCATTTCTGGTGGAGAACGCCGTCGTGTGTCCATTGGAATTGATATCATTCATGATCCAATTATCTTGTTTTTAGATGAGCCGACATCCGGGCTAGACTCGACAAGCGCGTACATGGTTGTCAAAGTGTTGCAACGGATCGCGCAGAGCGGTAGCATCGTGATGATGTCTATACACCAACCGAGCTACCGTCTGCTCGGATTACTCGACCGCATGTTGTTCCTCTCCCGTGGACAACCGGTCTACAATGGCTCTCCAGCAGAGCTCCCGCTATTCTTCTCCGATTTTGGGCACCCAATTCCGGATAAGGAAAACCGGACGGAATTCGCACTCGATTTGATCCGAGAACTCGAAGGAACTCCCGGAGGAACCAAACGCCTCGTCGAATTCAACAAAGCTTGGCAAAACCTGAAGCGATCTCGCGACGCCATGACTATCGGCAACGAAACCCCTACCCATGGATTAACCCTAAAAGAAGCGATCAGCGCGAGCATATCAAGAGGCAAACTAGTGTCCGGCGCCGGAACTAACAACGGCACTAACCCGACCTCTATGGTCCCAACATTCGCCAATCCACGCTGGATCGAAATGGCGGTTTTATCAAAAAGATCTTTCACCAATTCACGAAGAATGCCCGAGCTATTCGGTATTCGATTAGCCGCGGTTACAGTCACTGGTTTCATCCTGGCCACTGTGTTTTGGAACCTGGACGATTCTCCAAGAGGTATTACTAGCCGAGTTTATTATCTATTATAGTACTATTACTTGATTTATTATTTATTTATAAATAGATTTCAATATATTATTATTTGATTTATCATTTATCTTTAACTTCACTTGGTAACATTTTTTAGGTGTTCAAGAGCGATTAGGGTTTTTCGCATTCGCCATGTCCACAACATTCTACACATGCGCGGACGCCCTACCCGTCTTTCTCCAAGAACGCTACATTTTCATGAGAGAAACCGCCTACAACGCGTACCGCCGTTCATCATACGTCCTCTCCCACTCACTCGTAGCAATCCCATCACTCATTATTCTCTCACTTGCATTCGCCGCCATCACATTCTGGGCGGTAGGACTCGCGGGTGGTGTCTCCGGCTTCATCTTCTACTTCTTCGTCATCCTAGCCTCGTTCTGGGCCGGCAGCTCATTCGTCACATTCCTCTCCGGCGTAGTCCCACACGTCATGCTCGGGTACACCATTGTCGTCGCGATTCTCGCATACTTCCTCCTATTCAGTGGATTCTTCATCACTCGTGATCGAATCCCCAGTTACTGGATCTGGTTCCACTACTTATCCCTAGTGAAATATCCGTACGAAGCCGTTTTACAGAACGAATTCGACGATCTAGTCAAATGCTTCATCCGAGGAACTCAAATCTTCGATAACAGCCCGCTAGCAGGCGTTGATGAGGGCGTGAAATCGCGACTATTGCAAAGCATGAGCCGGTCATTAGGAGTGAACATCAGTAGTACTACTTGTTTGACCACTGGTGTTGATATATTGAAGCAACAAGGGATCACTGATTTGAGCAAATGGGGTTGCTTGTGGATCACGGTAGCTTGGGGGTTCTTCTTCAGGATTCTGTTTTATTTCTGCTTGTTGCTTGGAAGCAAGAATAAGAGGAGGTAAAGAGTATAAAGTTCAATCTTATGGACTGTTGTGTAACTTTGTTTAATTTTTATTTTTTTATTACCGAGTAATTTGTTTTCATGAAGTGTTTGTATATGTAACGAGGCTCTTAAAATAAGTATACGAGTCTTGTATATTCTTAATCTATAAAACTTCTAGGTTATATAAACCGTGTGGGGTTTTAACATTTTGGGTGTGATGGATAGAATAATAATAATATTATAAGCTAATTACGAAATATATTGAAATTATATATTTTGAATATGACACGAACATAGTATTAATATGCACATAATAGTTTATACAAAAGCTAAAAGAATATATGCAACAATGTTAATGACAAATACTAACATCATGACTAATGGGAGCCGTTAACCCACATCAACTCGTATGTGAAAAAGAGAGAGAGAGTGAGTTGTCGGTAGACGGAAGGCGAGGCGCATACCACTGCAATGTGGTTGGTGCCGACTATTGTTTTAATTGGTTATGCAATGCGTGGTTTTTTCAAGCTAGAGTTTTAGAAGGTGTTTGGGATTGAGTTTAGAAATGACTTACTGGTTTTTCAAAAAGTCAATAAATTAAAAAAATGTTTGGTAATGATAGAAATGTTTTTTGTTTTGGTTTTTTTAAGAGGTAAAAAATTGTTTTTCAAAAACCACAAAATCATAGCTTTTTAAACAGCTTTTAACTTTTTAAACATAAAATTACTAATCAATCCACCCACCCTTTACCCTTTGCTAGTTGCTTATTCTAGATTAGAAATATAAGCTTATTGTTATGTTGTATACTTGTACGAAAAATTGAAAAACAGGTTAGATAGTGATGAGTCTAATTATGTTTAGATTAAATCAAAACTTATTTTATTCTTTATTTTGAAAGGTTGTGAAATTATAACCGTAAGTAGATATTAAATAAACTTGCATAAAACTATACTTCACTGAACAAATTATGTCTGTATAATATAATATATACATAGTACATCAATTTGGTACTTTTTTATATTATTTACAATTTGCATGAACGTAATATTATTATATAGTCTAATAAAAAAATTATAAAATTTATAAAAGAAATTTATATTATATATTTTGTATATTTTCGTAAATTATACAAAATCTTTATTTTATCATGGCCAACCCGTGGATTGCCTCGGCCTACCTGAAGTTTGAGGCATGTTTGGTCAACCATACTAATGCACGTGCTCTGGGCCTCTACTATTTCTACCTTGGAAATTGTTTTGTGAAAAATTTGTTTACATAGTCTAGGCCTAAAATCTTCATTTTACCAATAAGGATAATATGAAACATGTTACTTTGAGTATTAGACAGTAGCGGTGGAAGACAATATATATATTGCTAAAGTGTGGTTTAAGATGAGGATTAACAAAAAAATCAAGAAGTATCGGTATAACTCTTCACGTGGCGCCAGCATACGCTACATGTTCAGCAGGCATTACACCCAAGGACCGTATGAATACTGATGAGGTAACACCCCTTATACCGCAGTTGAAGCCAAGTCGCGGCACAAACCTAGTTAGGTGCCAACCCAAACAATACGACACAAAGCAGCATCGTGTCTCATTCGGGGCCAATTAGAGATTAAACTCGGGAAACATGAAGCATCCAACTGAATGAAGCAAAGCCCAACCGTAACTTGGGTATAAGGTCTATGTCACGGGCCCAACCGCAACTTAAGAAACTCCAATCGTGGCTCTGTAAGGCACACTCACGATTTGGGATGAATGGTGAATGGGCTACGTTGTGATGCATCTCAAATACTCGTAAAATATTTAAGGGAACGTGAGGGACAAAGGAGGATTAAGCAATTAAGTATGTTAGCTCAAGGGACTACATTGAAAAGTTAAAATGTACTAGGCAAAAATCTTGTCACCCCTTTAAGAGTTTGGTTGAGCCTAATATGCTTGATTTTACACGTATACTATCGGTCAAAATCCCTCCATTTGGTGTGTTTTTGTTGAGATTCCACCATGATTTTATACCGATTTGATTAATTGATAAATTTGTAGGAATTGGTGGAAAATCAAGTAATTTGTGCGAGGAAACGAAAAAATAGTGAAAAGTTAAAGAGTTCGTGAGATGGCATGTCGAAGAAACAAAAAAAAGGAAAATCTAATTTTCCCGAGGGCCGTACGGATTGCAAAGGTGGTTCCTCGTGGTCAGCAAGGGGTTCTGATTCGTGCAATTTCCAAAAACACACTACAGATCGCATGGCCCTACCCATTCGGTTCGTAAGGCCTTGGAAAGTTGAAAAAACAGGTTTTTATCTTATTTCAGCCGTATGGTTTTGGATGAATCGTTATTTACGAATTACAACAGCAAGGAGGTTGTCTGGGGAGTGTTTGAGAGCAGTTTTGAAGTCTCGGAAGCGGAGGTTTGAAGATTGAAGACTAATTTGGTTTGTTTATGATTATCTTTACAATATTTAGGATTGATTTAGATTTGGTTTTTGTTACCTTGAACATGAGTAACTAAACTTTTCATGCTACCTAGGTTGAAATGAAATATGGATTTATGTTTGACGTTTGGTTTTGATCTAATGATTAAAGTGTGATGATTTACGTATTCTCGCTATATTTTTCTCTATGAACTTGTGTGCTTGTCTTGGTTGAGTTTACTAATTTTGTTTGGTGATCTTGTTGAGATGATCTGGAATCACTTAGATCATTCTAGGTTCGTTAATCAGTAGGTTTTGGGTCTAGAGCTTGTGATAATTTATTACAAGTTAAACTAGATTACTTAAAATCGACTAGGTATAATGTGCATCCTTTTCTGGCAACTCGAGAGACGAGTTAGGATTTCTAAGTTACTAGTCGGGGTAGTTTAACACTTTGGGTAACCAATAGCTCGGATTCATCTGTTTATTTATGTTTAGAGTCTCTTAAGTTTCTAGTTATCTTTGCAGGTTCAACTTCACAATTGAAGGATTCAGGAATCTGAGTTTCCTTATATCTGACAATGGGAGGATTCGATATACTTGTTGTTTGTCGTTTGTGGGTGGTTGGTTTGTGAATCCCTTTTCAAAACTTGTTTGAAATAACACACCTTTTACACATCAGAGCCCTTCGTTTGCGATCGTAGAAAATACATCATACGTCTACCTCTAGTTTCGTCTGTTGATGACTAATGCACATTACATAAGGTTCACAGCAGACAATTTCCATTTGATGACACTGTCAAATTAAAAAATAAACACCTTTGATAAGTTATGTGTTTTAATCTTTTTCGTCTGTTACCAGTAGAAAAAAGCCATGCTAAGTTTGACTCTTTTTCGGTTTATACAAACAAACATAAGAGAATGTAGTGACAAAGTTACGTTGTGGTATGGTTCTACTCAAGGGTGTTCAAATTCGAATATTAAGATTTTTAGACGTCCAAATTCGAATGTAGTGACAAACTGTTTTCTATCTCCATCTACTTACCCCAATCCTTAGGGAAAGAAGCCGAAAATCCAACCCACGACAGCCGAGACACAACTCCAGCGGCAACAAGTAGTTCAAGTAGTTATGGGAACTTGTCTCGTCATCAGCAACCACGATCTTTTTTCATTTTCTTCAGTGGCAGCCGTCCCTGATGACCGGTGACTATCTAGGTAGCAACTACGATTTCTAGTCACGAATGGTGTAGCCTTTGGCTAGACTGATGATGAAAAAGGACACATGAATGCGGTAACTCTCTACAAGGGGTGATCAGTTGTGATTTAAGGATACAACCAAGATTTTATAGAGGGTTTATGAACTTTCAAACGACAATTGACTCTTAAGTGGTGGTTAACTCTCTACAAGGGGTGATCAGTTGTGATTTAAGGATACAACCAAGATTTTATAGAGGGTTTATGAACTTCAAACGACAATTGACTCTTAAGTGGTGGTTTATGGACTCTCAAATGACAATTGACTCTTAAAGGTGGTTTATGGACTCCCAGGAAATGACTAGGGTTGTCACATAGGGTTCTAGTGACCATAGATGCAATCAGGGTGGGGAAGGCAAGTTTTGGTAGTGGTTAGTATTTATGAGAGAAGAGATATATATAGGAGAGCAGTGATGAAAAAAGTACATAGATATATGTGTATGTGTGTTTATTTCTAACAAAATATACTGTTATTTTAAAAACAAGGGTATTTTAGTCACTTTATAAAAACGAACCTCAACATAGCAAGTTATTGATTCAAAATTAAAACTTATTAAAGATTTGAGATTGGAATATAAGGAATTGACATAAGTAGAGGGGCCATGTTTGAAAATTAGGCATACGCTCATAGGTATTGGTCTTGGATTTGACATGTTGGATGATTGCTAAATAAGAGTATGAGTTGGCTACAAAGTCAATCTTTCCTACAAAGTTTAGGAAGCCACCACATAATGACAAGTGGCAAGTAGTTATTTTAATTTTTTAATTAAAAGGGCAAGAAGGTAATTTGATATTTATTCTATTTATGGTATATATTTATTATAGCTAACACTTTAGAAATTTAAGGAAACACAATACCACATTGAAATCGAATTGCCAGTTATATTAGGATCGATTAATTGTTTATCATTCAAGTTGCAATTCTTCTGAAAAAAAAAAACTATGTGTATGTTTTATCACTAAAACACACTGCTATGAACACATCTACGCTGTGTGTTAGCAGTCAGTAATTGATTCGTCACGTTGTGTTTTATCATTCAGGTGCTGGTTCGTCATTGTGTTTTATCACTAAAACACACTATTATGAACACACCTAGTATCCAACATCAAGTGTAGTAAAACACACTACTATGATCAAACTTTAAAATAAAACACATCGTCTTCAACAAACATACTGAATACATGTATATGCAAGATCTAATCACGATGTAACTTTAATACATCAATCCTTAAAACAATATCAATGTAAAAAAAACCTTTACCAAGTTAGTGACTTGTTCGTCACATTGTGTTTTATCACTAAAACACACTACTATGAACACATCTAGTATCCAACATCAAGTGCAGTAAAACACAGTACTATGATCATCTCTTACGCTTGTATTTCATGTCGAATTTGTAATCTAGATCCACTGATTCTGGCTAATTTTGGTATGAAAGATGATTATTGATAGTGGGTTTTAGATAGAGAAAAAGGAAATGTGCTAGATTATAGGAGGTGTGTTATTTTTTGCAGTTATTTGATTGATTTAAAACATCGTAAATGACCAGACTACCCATAATCTATTATAACAATTAATTAATGACACACAAATATTACAAAAATGCCACAAACTTAATTTCAGCCATTAAATACACCCATCCAATGGCCATGATCGCTTCCTACACTTTGTAGGAAAAACACACTTTGCGCAGGAACCCCACTCGCTAAATAAAACCAAAAAACTCAAAAACATCGGCCATTCTTCTCTCGATCTTCTTTCACAAGCGAAAGAAATCGCCTGAATTTCATCCACTGGTACGTTTTATATACCTAAATCCACAACCTATGATCTATTTATTCGTTTTGCTTTTTAGGGTTTTATTGATTTGTTTGTATTCAGTTCAAAGCAGTATGATTTTGTTACGTCTTTCGATTCATTATAAAATCTATTGTCAAGTTGTAGAATAACGTATTTTAGGGTTTAGATTTGTTACTGTTCGGTATTATTACTTGTTGACAATATTTCAATCCTGATTTTTTAAATGTGTGTTTCAGCATATGAATCTCTTGGTATGTTTATGTGAGCTTAAGTTACTCTATAGTTATAGTCTATCAATAGTGATTTTTATTTGGTTTTTGTGATCTTCTAGATTTGTTTGTATACAAAACACTGTGGTTTCGTTAGGTCTCTCGTTTCTCGATAAGCTATTGTGAAGTTGTAGAATAACGTAGTTAGGGTTTAGATTTGTTACTGTTTAAGATGTCTGTTATTTATTATAGTTGGTGTTTGATGTTTGCTTATGCTTGTGTCACTTGGATTATAAAAGTGAAAAACATATGAATATGTTGATTTGTCTCTTTTTTATTTTGAAAAATTGACAAGTTTTGTTAAGAATTTGATGTATAAGTTTTACGATTGTCGTGTGGTGGCGGTCTACATTGTGTGAACTAGTGAGAAATTTAATAAAGAAATGTGTTTAATCTAGAAAAAGAAGAAGACACGTTGCATGAAAACTATGTTAACAACAAAAAAGAGAGTAGATAAAAAATGCTCAAAATAATTTAACTATGCTTGGTAAAAAATGAAAATCATGTTAACAACAGAGAGAGTAAATAAAAAAAATCAAAATAATTTAACTGTGCTAGGTAATAAACAAATTAATTTTTTTTACTATGACACTATACATCAGCCATGTCTGTCTTTCTGACATGAAAAACATGTTAACATAAAAAAAGAGTAGGTAAAAAAACTCAAAATAATTTAACAATGCTAGGTAAAAAATAAAAATCATGTTAACAACAAAGATAGAGTAAATAAAAAAGCTCAAAATAATTTAACTATGCTAGGTAAAATTTTTACCATGACATTATTCATTGGCTAATAATATATAGTTAAAATTAAAATAAAATAAAGATAAAAAGAGTAAATTGCCAAGATCGTCCCTAAGGTTTGGATATGTTTGTCAATTTCATCCAAAACAATTTTTTTGTACAAAATAATCCTCCACTTTTGAGATTTTTTCCCATTTCATCCAGAAGTCTCATTTTCTTTATATTTTCTGTAAAATATTTGGATGAAAATGACAAAAATCTCAGATATCAGAGACGCTTTTGGCAAAAAAGTTAGATGTTTGGATGAAAATGATAGGGACAATATCGTAAAAAAAGTTGTTTTTGGATGAAATTCGCAAAAAAAACTAAAATCTTACTAATGAATTTGGCACTTTACTCAAACAAAAATAAAAATAACGCTAAACTAAAGCAGCCGTCCTCTTGTCTATCTATATCTCCCCTGTTCGCTCCTCCATCTTCTAAACCTAAAAAAATCTTCTTTGATTCTACGATTCAGCAGGTAAGGTTCAATCAGCCAGCCAGCAGGTAAGCTTCGATTCAGTAACTTCGGCTAGCCTCTATTACATTTGAATTGTTTTTTTCTTATGAAACGCGATCCCTTGCGAATTGGATCGGACGAACCAAAACGAAAATCGTGCCATGACCAGCGAATTAGGTGTTTAAGAATGTTTGAATCTAGATTTATGCTTGTGTCACTTGTATTAAAAAAATGAAAAACATATGAATCTGTTGATTTGTCTCATTTTTGTTAAGAATTCGATGTACACGTTTTACGGTGGTGACGGTCTGCATCATTGTAGCTAGGTCAGAAGCGTAGTTGTCAACAGCGAGCGTAGCGATCGCTACAGCACACTACGCGGCGTATTAGGGTTGTGGCGATAGATAGTGACAATAGCGACAATTTATTTATTTTTTTGTTTTTTAATATAAATAGCAATTAAATATAGCAATAAAAAGCTGGATTTTAGGTTTTTTGTTAAATATACATCTACCAGTGTATTTTGATATAATATACATATAATTTTTTTCTAGTGTATCTCTATTTATAAAATAGCGCCCGCTATTTATCGCTATTCACTATGTAGCATATAGGTACCTTATTGCTATTTGTCGCTATTCGCCATTAACAACTATGGTCAGAAGTGTTGCGCAATTATTAGAATTTGAATACCAAACAATGTTTTGTTACTTTTAGATATGGTTGCATTGTAGGTTTAATCTGACTGTAGGCGGTGGATAGTAGATTGTATGGTATGGACTTAATTTATGACATGCTACATTACTTGAATTTGAATCACTGAACGGCTATCCGTTATTGTTTGTGACAGGTACTTTGATCAAGTAATGGAGCAGCAAAGAGACAGGAACGATGATGAAGATAGATACAGAAGAAGAGATGGTGATAGGCGGGGCCGAGATAGGGACAGATCTGATACCGAAAAGGTTACGGTAGAAGAGATAGATACAGGAACAGAAGTGATGATGAAGATGGTAACAATAGGAGAAGAAGAGACAGGGATAGGGATAGGAGGAACGGTGATGGATATGGTAATGACAGGGGTGGAGATCGAAAAACAAGTGATGGCGAAGAGTATGATAACGAGACCAGAAGAGGTCGGAGCAGGGTTTTAAAGGGTGATGACGAATATCGTAATAGTAAGAGGAACGAAGATAGGAGAGAAGAAGTAGGAGCGTTGAAGATAATGGTGATGGCAGAAGCAACAGGAAAATGAGCGAAGACGGTAAAAGACGTAAAGAGGTTGCTAAAAAGCACAGGAGAATAGTGATGGTGAAGATGGTGAAATTAGAAAGACGGAGATAAAAGGAAAGCACGAGGATGTAAGTGATGATGAAGACGGTGAAATTAGGAAACGAGGGACAAAAGGTAATGATAGAAGTGACGATGAAGATGACCGTAAAGACAGGAGTAGTAGGAGGGACATGCGTAAGAGTAAGAGTGATGAAGAGGATGATAAATACATGAGGAGAAGAGGTGAGGAGGAGAGTATTGACGAGGCAGGTGAAATTAGGAAACGAGGGACAAAAGGTAAGGATAGAAGTGATGATGAAGATGACCGTAAAGACAGAAGGGACATGCGTAAGAGTAAGAGTGATGAAGAGGATGATAAATACAAGAGGAGAAGATATGAGGAGAGTGATGACGAGGATCGTAAAATTAGGAAGAGGGGACGAAAGGGTAAGGATAGAAGAAGCGATGATGAGGATGATCGTAAAGACCGGAGGAGACGCGACCAGTATAAGAACAAGAGTGACGATGAGGATGATAAGTATAAGAACAAAAGAGATAGTAAGAGGGATAGGAGAAGAGGTGATGATGTGGTAAATAAAAAGAACGATAAAAACGGGGAAACTGAGAATGTGGACGAAGGCCCACGATTCCAAAAGCTGGCCGAAATGCAAGAAAACATGACCAATTTAGGTAAAACCGGCGGGGTGTATATTCCACCGTTTAAGTTAGCTTGTATGATGAGTGGAGTCCAAGATAAAAGCAGCATGGAATATCAAAGGATGACATGGGATGCGTTAAGGAAGAGTATAAACGGGTTGGTCAACAAGGTCAATGCAACAAACATCAAGAATATCATTCCCGAGTTGTTTGCTGAAAATTTGATTAGGGGAAGAGGCCTCTTTTGTCGGTCCTGTATGAAGTCGCAAATGGCCTCTCCTGGTTTCACAGACGTGTTTGCAGCACTCGTTGCGGTTGTCAATACCAAATTTCCCGAAGTCGGTGACCTTCTGCTGAGAAGGATTATTTTGCAGCTTCAAAGGGCCTATAAGCGCAATGACAAGGTGCAGATCAGATTCTACATATATGTTAATTTTGGTATTTATGTTTGTTTTCTGATATATGATTCCATTTTCTGTTTTTTTTCGCAGCATCAATTGCTTGCAGCGGTTAAGTTTATAGCGCATTTGGTGAACCAGCAGGTAGTTCATGAACTTATTGCTCTTGAACTACTGACACTTCTATTAGAAAATCCGACTGATGATAGTGTGGAGGTTGCTGTTGGTTTTGTTACTGAATGCGGATCGATACTTCAGGATCTAACCCCCAAAGGGTTGCATGGTGAGTGTTTTTAACCCGTTTTCTAATAGTAAAAGTTCGTTGTTCGTCTATTCATTTCATTCTTTTTGTTTAATCGTAACACGGTTTTAGGTTGTTTTATTACTATTAGCATTGTTGGACTTACCACTTCGTTATAATCATGTTGGCTGTTTCAAATATCATAAAAATGCTATAGTTTCTGTTTTTTCACACATAAAAACACTATAGTTCCTTTTTTTTCTCACAAAAGTCACTCAACACTTTTTTGCACATAAAAGTCACTTCATATGTCAATTTAGAAAATGAGATGAAGCATATAGTGCGGTAGAGGCGAGTTTATTTTATTAATTTTTTTCTGTATATGTTATGTTAATTATATACATATGAAAGATTTGAATGAGTTTGTAATAATTGATTTACTTGTGTATTGAGAAAGAAAGTGGTAACTTTATTAAGTTGTATAATTGTTTGGTTTATATTGTGTTTCTATATATGTCTGTGTTTGTCTTTAATTGTATATAGAAAAGAAAGTGGATAATAAAAAATTCAAAGTTAATGAAGGGAATTCAGTGAGAGATTTAGATTTAACTTGTTGAGCAACTTTTGTGAGAAAAAAAAAAGAAAGTATAGTGTTTTTTATGTGCAAAAAATGTTGAGTGACTTTTGTGAGAGAAAAAAAAACAGAAAGTATAGTATTTTTTATTATATTTGCCCAACAATATTTAGTTGGTTATAATATATTTATTATTAATTGATATTGTATTGTTCTGAACCTGTGTTTTATGCTGTTTTTAAGTTTATAGCTATGTTATGTTGTTATTCAGGTATTTTTGAGCGTTTTCGTGGAATTCTTCACGAGGGAGAGATAGATAAAAGGGTGCAGTTCTTGATTGAAGGTCTCTTTGCACTACGAAAAGCCAAGTTTCAGGTTAATTTTGTAATCTTTGTGTAGACATGTTATAATAATATATGTTATCGGTTTTACCCCTGCTTACTGATCACATTTATTTATGCAGGGCCATGCAGCTGTACGTCCAGAGTTGGATCTTGTTGAGCTGGAAGATCAATTAACACATGAAGTATCCCTTCTCGATAAGATCGACCCAGAGATTAGTCTTGGTATATGAAGATATATTTATAGTATTTGTCAGGGTTGCAAATGGTGCAAATTTCTGACACGACCCGAAAACACGACATGAACCTAACACAAAATTCACGGGTTTGGGTTCAGTCTAAACGGGTTCGGGCCAGTTTCAGGCTAAACGGGCCGGGTTTGGGTCAACCCGGTTGGGTGCGTATTTTATGCCATAATTTTATGTCATAAATTTAATTGGGTGTGTATTTTATGCCATAATTTTATAATTTAAATGTAATTGTATTTCATACATTTATGTCTTTTTGTAGTAAAATTTGAGTTTATTGTATTAATTTGCTGGGAAAAATTAAAAAATTCGGGTTGAACGGGTTGTGTATGGGTCAACCCGCAAATATTCGGGTCGTGTTCAGGTTTGTCTAAAATTTTTGAGTTCGGGTAAGGTCGAACCACGCCAACACGAGCCGTTTAGGGCCCTTAGTATTTGTAATAGTTTCAAGTTTTTTCAATATGTTGGTGCGTAACTTTAATTATTGGGCATTTCAGATATTTTCAAGATAGATCCTGATTTTCTCGAGAATGAAAAGCGCTACGAAGATTTGAAGAAAACAATTCTCGGTGACGAATCTTCAGTTGAAGATGATGATCAAGGCGGTGAGGAGTCTGACGATGATGACGAGGATGAATCGTCAGAAGAAGAGGATGAAGAGCAAATGAGGATACGAGATGAAACCGAAACAAATCTCGTTAACCTCCGAAGAACCATATACTTAACAATTATGTCTAGTGTTGATTTTGAGGAAGCCGGTCATAAACTTCTCAAAATCAAACTCGAGCCAGGACAGGAGGCATGTGAAACTGTTATTTTTCAGATTAACTGTATATTAATTACCAAATATAGATTAGCTACATATTCACCATTCATTATTCTTTTGAAACTATTTTACTCTTCATTTTCTTTTACTTTTAACCCTTTTTCTTTTTATCTTTTCCAGTTTTAACTCCATAGTTTTTATTTTTTACATAACCCCCATAGTTTTCATCTTTTGTACTTTTAACCCCATAGTTTTCATTTTACATAACCCTCGCAGTTTTCATCTTTTACACTTTTAACCCCATGGTTTTCATCTTTTACATATTTGTAACAAACATTTTTTTTTTACCGCAACACTTTTCCACTTTTCAACTTTGGTCCCATGTACTCGGTACTTTACATCTTTTACAAATTTGTCATTTTATGATTCTTTCTTAATTTTGCGAGTTAACTCGCTGCAACGCGCGCGTGTGGTTCGACCTTTTCTACATCTTTCTACGGTTTAAGCCGACTTAGTTATTCTTTTCTAACGTGCATGCGTGATTCATCAAGTTTACGTTTACTTATTGTTTGGTTTAATGGTCCCGTCGCAAAAGCGCGGGTCCTAATACTAGTATTCATTAAAGTTTAAACATTTTCAAAAACTTACGAAAGTGTATCTATTTGGCGGATATGCAGATGGAACTGTGCATTATGTTGTTGGAGTGTTGCAGTCAGGAGAGAACTTACCTCCGTTACTATGGGCTTTTGGGCCAGAGGTTTTGCATGATCAACAAAGTTCATCAAGAAAATTTCGAGAAATGTTTTGTGCAACAGTACTCAATGATCCATCGGCTCGAGACAAATAAGCTGCGTAATGTAGCCAAGTTTTTTGCACATCTACTCGGGACCGATGCTCTGCCTTGGCATGTTTTGGCGTATATTCGGTTGACCGAGGAGGACACGACTTCCTCTTCCAGAATTTTCATCAAAATTCTCTTCCAGGTAACTGTTTTTACATGCATCTGTTCACCATTTCATTATTTGTGTTATCTGTCGTTGAATGATCCTTATCCGGTTGAATTTTAACCCTACTTTAATACATGACCCAAAATTACCTGGAGTGCAGATATTTGATTTTGAATTTTGACATGTTTCTTATGAATAGGCTGTATTTTATCTTTAACGGAAATTAGCTGCAGAACCAATGTTGTACAGTCTAGTAAAAGTTTGAGTAAAATGCCATTTTCGTCCCTGAGGTTTGACCACTTTCGTCCAAAGGTTTGCTTTTCCAAAAGGTTTAAATTCTTGCCATTTTCATCCTACACGTTAACTCCATCCATTTTTAGCGTTAGGTCAGGGGTATTTTTGTATATTTACTTATTTGTTATTGTGTATAAGAAAAGTATAACTAGAAAGTCAACAGGGAGTGTTTTTTATTTTGTCTAAAAAGACGAAACTAACTCTTATTTTACGAAAAAAATGGATGGAGCTAATGAGTCGGATGAAAATGGCAAGCTTATAAACTTTTTGGATCCATATGTGAAAAACAAACCTTTGGACGAGAGTGGCCAAACCTTAGGGACGAGAATGGCATTTTACTCCTAACTTTTTCGTATACAATTATATAGATTATGTAATAATTCTATTTTTGTGATCATAGTTAACACAATAGTATTATATAACCATCTTTAGATAATAGACAAAAAAGTGTTTACTTGTCAATCCAACCTCACCTTCCTGTTGACCCGTTTTATAACTGATCCATTCTGAACCTGGACTCGTTAACCGAACTGTCCATCATGGCACTTCTAGTTGGAATTTCCTTTCTTGGTACATCTTTATTGCGTATGCATGCTTACCGACATTGCTGATATTAATATCCTTCTGAACACATGAAAACATAAACTTTTAAATTGATTTTTGTGTAAACGAATTCATTGTTACAAGCTGCTAAAGTAATTTTAATGTTATGTGGTACAGGAACTGTCCGAACATCTTGGCATTCGTCTCTTGAACGAGCGCCTCAGTGACCCAAGCATGCAGGCGGATTTCGAATCCATTTTCCCCGAGACAACCCTAAAAACACTCGGTTCTCAATTAACTTCTTTACATCAATCGGGCTTGGTGGAATTACTGAAAACTTGAGAGAGTACCTGAAGAACATGCCTCGCCTTATTATGCAACAGAAGCCTGCTTCTGAATCAGACGATTCTGGTTCTTCCAGCTCGGGATCTGAATCTTCAAGCTTCGAGGAAAGTGAGAGTTCAAGTGAAAGCAGTGACAGTGAACGTGATCAGAAGAGCAGCAAGCACCGAAGACGACGTTAGTTTTCAAAACCCAAGTCACATGAAGCAGATGTTCCTGTTTAAAAGTTGTTTTCGGCTTATTGTTGTTTGTGATTACTGACAGTACTATGATTTTGTGATTTTGTTAACGTTTTACATGGGAGATGGTAGATACTTCTTATTATTATTATTATAACATTAGTTTCCTCATGTTTATATCTTCATGACAAAGTAGTAATTGTTTTACTTTGCAACTTTGATTTTAATTATTGCTCATATAAGAAATGAAAGTGTAAGTTGACTATAAATGATTTTCGGATTAATATCGACAATGAAAATGAAAGTTAAAAGAGTATCACCGGTTAGATTGCCCGTATAGCTTATTAACAGAGCCGGGGCTTGTGTGTCAACGAGGATGCAACAAAGTCTTCCTTGCAAGAGGGTAGAAACCTTATCTATTGAGACGCGTTTTATCTGGGCGAGCAACTTGTCGGATAAAATCAAAACTGTGAGTTTCTGGATAGGCATCCAATCGGTGGCAAAGCGGGCAATATTTTAGCAAAATTTACTTAAGCTAATTTTTTTTAACTTAAGCTCGTGTTGATTAGGTGATTTGGTTGGTGTTGTGAGGAACAATGATTATCGCATGTCATGGTAAGTCAACCATTGAGATTTGGTCTTAATTGGTTAATTCGGTTTTCAACGGTTAAACATTTCTTTTATTTGGTGTTGTTCTCGGTTACAACTGAAAAAAAACATAACTGAATAAACCGAACTGATGAACACCTTTAGTTCCAATTTATTTGTGGATTGCTTCCATATTGTTTTTAAGATCTGAGGTTGGTCTTGCATTTTTGGGATCTCTGATGTATAACTTAATAAACCAAACTGATGAACACCTTAGTTCCATTTTAGTTGTGGATTGCTTCCATATTGTTTTTAAGGTCTGAGGTTTGTCTTGCATTTTTGGGATCTCTGCAAGAGATGTATAATGCAAATCGGTGACTTTTTTTTGTGAAAATAATCAGGTGTTATATCTAACACGTTTAAAAAAAAAACGGGTTGTTTGGGTTGAACTATTTAATTAAATGGGACGAGCTTGGATTAAGTGTGTTAAACCGAAGCAAATTGGTTGGTCGGCCAGTTTGAGATTTATACGTTCCGGTTCACAATTTGAAAAACCATGTTTAATTGGCTTGTTTACCTTTATTATTATTTTTCCTTTTATGTATAATATTCATAAATTGCCATTATCATTTTTTGAAAGTTTAATACAAGTTAATGATTCTGGAAAAAATTTAAAAACCTTTTCATATGCAAAAGCACAATTCAAGCCAACTCTTTTTTATACAATGCTATTAGGTGGAACGGTAGAGACCGGTGTGGACAAGTTGGGTAACGGGTTAACACCAGTAATATTATTATGCAGGTAACGGGTCTAGTTATGTTGCGACCAGTTATAGGACCATTTCAGTACAACCATAGAATATATCGTCGTCAGATGATGATGAACCGTCTCCACCAATGGAACCAAAGGCCTTCATGGTGGCAAATGGGCTTACAGTCATCAATCCTGCTAAAAAGGTAGTAACTGAAGGTAATTTGTTATACATATTTGGGTATCAGCATTGTAGTAGTTCAGGTTTATGTAGGGGTGCTAAATGGATTGTGCTTGCGGGTTGCTGGGTCGACCCGAACAGTTTTAAGCCATGAAAACTGATGCTTAGTTCTCTTTTTATCTTTTAATTTATAGGCATAAAATACCCAAACATTTAAGTATGACATAAAACACGTCTTTTTAAATGTAAAAATAAATAGGTTAAACAGGTCAACCCTTGAACCCGCCAGCTGCCAAAGCGTAACTGTTTGCGGGTTCGACCCAAAACTGATCTGAGCCCAAACCTAGTGAATTTCGTGCTCCGTCATAATTTAAAGCCCTAGGTTTATGTTTTCTGTGTTAATTATAGATGCAGAATTAATAATGAGAAGTGCAAAAATGTATCAAAACAGATCATTCAGCTCCTGGAGGAGTTTAGCGAAATCGATGAAACAAATGTACCAGCAACCGCTGCATTACCTGACCAACATTCGCGTTAAAGAGTGGGATGGAATGAGAGGTAATGCAGCCATCAAGTATGAACCATGAGATTAAACTAACATCTGGCTCAAGGAAAAACACAGCCTCACATCCTCATATCAGTATCTTGCTAAACTATGGTTAGCCAACGCAATCTGCAACGCTTCAACTGATTCGGTTTCCCAGTGAGTATGAAGCTAATTTTCTGTATATTTTGTGATTAATCAACTTTGTAGCTTATTTCTCCTTTGACAAAATCTGTTGATTTATTATACGATTTTAAGTTTTTTTGGATACCGTATCATGATTATCAAACAGGATCAGGTTTGAGATATAACTTCACAATCAGGGATAAAACAAAGAACGCCAAAACCCGAGCCATTATCATCCCTTTTTCAAACACTTCTCATTTGTCTGTGTATTTATAACGTCCAGCTATCAACATGGCCCTAAGTTGTACCAAACAATAATAAACGTATACATTGTATCAAAGGGTCGGTGAGCCTCCAGCCCCAGATTAATAATTATTCGCTCTATATAATGCTGTTTTCCCACGAGGACAACAAATCTATATTTGTACTACAAAATGAAATCTATAACATATTTAGTATCGGCAAATATAAAAAAAAAACAGCAGCTTCATGTCTGAAGGGTGTTGTAAAAAACAGCTGTCCCTTTTAAAGGGAAGAAAAAAATCGCTACACCAGCAATACTTTTGATATCTTCTTCATATACACAACCAATGACCATACAGCTAGTCCGGCCGACGCATACAGTAAAGCAATACCAGATGCTCCCAGTAAACCTACCTCTGTAAAACTGCATATTTGTTGTCAGGATAAATACGTCATTTGACCCGTAAACACTTTTTGCAATTTTTTATAATGATTAACAATTCAAATCTTTTAATCAATCCGTTCAAAGGTAATAGTCTTTTGTAGTTATAAAAGTCAAAGTATGTTGACCAGAAAGTCAAAATGTGGGCTTCTTTAGAAACGCTGCAATTCAGGAAGAAAAAAAACAATGATTGCATACAAACCTCGAATCTCTAATTGCCAGAAGAATGGTCAAGGAAGTCATTTGTGTGGCTGTTTTCCACTTTCCCAAGTTATTTACAGCAACAGCCTGAAAATCAGTTAATAATAATAATAGTAAATATATATGTATTTTTTTTGGAATGTGTACGGAAACATACCACTGAAAGTTTACCACCCTGTGAAGCAGCCCATTCTCTAACTGCAGACATTGTTATCTGCAATAGGGTGTAAAATGTCTCATCATAGACCTTTTTTTATGCTACCATAAACTTTTTATATAAAAAGAAGGATGTTGCAGGGATTACAGCCATGAGAGCAGAGACAAGATTCACCAACGCATAAAATTGCTATATTAAAATTCTACGTTTAATAAAAAATTCATCAAAGATATGCCATAAAGAAAAAAGAGAGTTGTGATTCAGGCCAGAAATATGAGATCCGCATCACTCAACTTTTATCGCCAATTTGGAGCAACACGGTTTCTGTTTTAAAATAAGTTTTCAATTCACTTCAACCTTTTTGCACATTTATAACTATTGTACATTAACTTTGGTCCACAATTAAAAAGGGTATTTTGGATATTTGATCAAAGCCACATGTTTATAAAGTGACAAGTCGAAAATTGCATACATTTAACCCTAAGATCAAGAAACATGCAAGTCAGCAAACAGCAAAATTATGACCAATTCCTGTTCTAAAGGATATATATAAAATATTAACAAAATTTATAGCAAGCCGGGCAGGTTTTAATGAATTAATTATATAGCCTGAGTCTTTTAGACAAAGTGGGGACAAGGGGCACATAACAGGATGGGATTGGGTACTTGGGTTACATGGGAATACAAACAGTAAAATCCCACTCACAGCAAAGCTATTGGTAGAGTCCATGGAGGGCAAAGGGGGTATTTTTGGTTCAGATTAAGTCAACCTAAAGCAACCATTTTTCACAAGTCAGCCTAAAGCAGCTATATTTCGCATGTCAACCTAAAGCAGCCATTAATCGCAAGTCAACCTAAAGCAGCCATTAATCTTTGACAAACGGACTAAACCTTGTCAAGTCTGGATCACAAATCTTTACTTTTTAGTTTTTATTTAATTAAATTGTGTAACCTTTATGGCCTGCTTAAATTGAAAACTGACTAAATCAACTTCAAGCAGGTCAAAGGATGAAAACAAGTATCATTGCAAGCGCTTCCGATGGATCTTGCCAACATACCATCTAAAAAAGTACCTTAAAGTCTAATTTCATAGATGAAGACAAAAAAAGAATGACACCCCGTCAAGTACAAATGAGACCAAACAAATAAGACGCAATGTTAGCAAAACATTCTTGACTTATTCCTTGAGATTTGAGAGGAGTGTGTTCCAAAAATCACATAGTCAGAACAGAAGAGAACACCAAATTCAAAAACGCATGGGGTGTAATACTTGGGACTTTACCATGTTGAAAATTATTAATAATGAAAAACTACTGGAGTGTACAGCCTACAACATGTCAACATAACACAAACATATTGGCAAAAGAAACAATAGAGGCAATGAGTGCTGCCAACTGCAGGAAGGTTTTTGGACAATCTAAATGTATTCAATGGTCCAAATTGACTTTTTATGGACACGTATATCAGACGCCTCATCTTAAGATCATACAAGACGGAAAGGGTTCTTTATGCCTGATGATAAGATTTGTGAAAAACAAAACAAAAATTTGGCATCACATATACATGGGAGATGTGTCAAATGCCAACACACACAAATAGGCTATCACGCACTTCATTTTGTAATGCTAAACTCCCATCAATCAGGAGAGAGAGAGAACGAAGAAACTTCAATGCGCCATATTACAATTAATAAGAAACTAAGGGCATCAGATTGTGTTTGGCAGCTTTAAGCTAAAAGCACACTTTCTAGCAAACATCACTATTATAACTGCAGGACAAAGCACTTGTGGGTAAGAAAAAAAGGCACGGTATTATGAAAAAGATAACCAAATAATGCACACCTAAAATGTCCTCTAATTGAGATTTTACATGGTAACATAAGTGCATTAACAGTGTGCTAAGTTCAAATTACCTCTCTGCCAATTATTGCAATTGATGGTACAGTCAATAACCACGGCCATGGTCCAAGCATAGCAGCTTCAGGAGGTTTTGTACATAACAAGACCAAGGTAGCAGCAACCATAAGCTGCACACAGTAAGCATGAATATTCAAACGAAGATAGAATGATTGTTGGAAAAAACAAATATATCCAGAGAATACTACCGACGGTTAGTCCAAAGAAAGAACAAGTAAAGACGTACCTTATCGGCCACTGGATCTAAAAATGCACCAAATGCAGTTCCTAGGTTCATCTAAAATGCATCAAAAGAGACAAACTAAATCAGAAATTAAAATTCCATGTATTTCAAAGTTGTTCAAAACATATATACATACTTTTCGTGCGAGATACCCATCGAGCCAATCTGTAATTGCTGCAGCAATGAAGATGCCCGTGGTAGCAGTTGTCCCCAGCCAACTATTCATATAAAAAGCTAATCAAATTACAAAAAAAGGTCTGTTAGCATCACCAAACTAGCAATACAAGCAATAGGAATAGTAAATTATCCACTATATGATAAGTAACAAGCAGTAATCTCGTGTTCACTTCTGTTTATTTCACTCTAGACAAAACCAAACTCCAGATGTTAAATACTTCACGCCACTTCCAACTATACAAACAGAGCATGCAAAAAATTGAAAGGAAATCACAACATGCATCCATTTGAATACCAAAGTTGTACTTAGTCTCGACATTCATAACTTCCACAGATTATCATGTATAATGTATCATAACAACACAGGAAAACCATTAGCATAATGCTGCACCTTAAACCGTCTTTTCTGCATTTAACATGTAGACTGGTAGTAAACTAGCATTCTATATTTCCATATGTAACGAAACAAAAACTTAACTTAGCCGACAAAATGTCTCCAGGTAGCATAAACTAGAGTAACAAAATTTCACATACATTATAAAATATATGCAGCAAGTAAAATAAACCGGCACTCTATACGCAAAAACTTAACATCATGTTTGAATCAGCCAATAGATAACCTAAATACGATGTCATTTCTGAATGCATCAATTGTTCAAAGTTTAAAACCTACAAAACCTAAATTCAAACGAATATTATTATCTATAACTTATAACAATTCATACCTACCAAACACAATTCACAATAACTCCATAACTATATCAAAAAATCATAAAAATCAATCGATCTAAAACAATCTCTAGGTTAAAACGCATAAATATCAAACGAAGGATGACGTACTGCTGACGATAACAGGAATAGCCACAACGCGTCCGATTGTTAAGATCGTAGGCAATGTAAGCAACTTATCCTCCGGAATTCGGTTACAAACCGGAGGTTTTACGTTCCGGCGGTTTTCCGGCGACAATGCGGCGATGACGGCGGAGGTGCAGTGGTTATCCGTCATGAATTTCTCGTCTCCGTCACCGTTGTTTACGGATCCCATAGTGACTACACCACCGTTGAATCCTTTGGATGAATATGTTGAATTTTGTGACCGCGAAACCCTAGCTTGTTGTTATTAGGGTTGATATTGTTGTTGTTCTTATTGCTATCGTGCGCTGAGGTGGCACAGGTTGTTGTATTCCACCAGCTCATGCACATTGCCGGTGGCTGTTTCCGGATGGAGCCACCAGTGTTGACGCCGGTGGTGGTGGTGGATAGAGGATATGGTGGTTTATTTGAGGAGGTTGGATGGCATGGTGGCGTTGATTGGGTGGGATGATTTTAAAGTTCATGAAAAAATTAATAAAATATACATTCCTTTTTACATTTCTGAAAATTAGGGATGAACAAATGACATTCGGCATGGCTATTAAACCGTACTGTATCGAGCATTTTTTGTATCGGTACGAGTACTTATTTTTTTTTCAACATCAGTTCTTTCTATATCAGTCCGGTATTTTACTAGCTTTTTACCATCGAATATTGTACTGGTTCTGATACCCATTTTTTGCGATTTTCGAAATCGGTATTTTTTATGCTGGAATTCGGTACTGGTACGGTACTAAGCGCATCGATAGTGTAATCAAAACAATCAATAAGATGACAAATAAGCAGAGACGAACCTTCATACCTTCCTAACGTACACTCTGGTAATCTAGCATTTTTAAAGCCCACACAGATAAGAGGCGCCTCCATAGCCCCCATTCTGATAAGTCAGTATCTCTGTTGTCGAAGGCTCCTTCATAGTCTACACTTTAATAATATGGTAGTTTCATAACTCAAATTGAGCTAGCCGACACCTTCATAGCCCACACTTTGATAATTTAACACTTGATAGCAGACACATGTAAAATCAATGCGTACTTTGTAAATTTTAGTTATCAACTTACCTTTTGATGATTTTCGGGATTAGATAGGATGTGTACACGTTTATATTAGCACTAAACCGTATGGCTTACGTTAGCATTTTGGTGCTAAAATAATAAAATTTGATAATGATTGAAATCTTACCTTTATTAAAGATCTCGTCTGTCTCAACATTAAGTTTCTAAAGCATCATTAAAATACCATAATGTACATCTCTAATATGTTGTCTTTTAATATAAGTTACAACTCTGATATTTGATCTTTCTTTAGTTAAAAAAACACAAAATAGTATTTTATGAATTTTTTAATTACAGTGTTTTTTTACAAATTTATGTTTCATCCTAAACTCCATTGTTCCCAAAGAAAAGTGACAATTTATGTTCCATTACAAACTCCATTGTTCCCAAAAGAAAAGTGACTCACAAAATTATTATTTAATAATTAAATAGTCAAATATCTCTTAAATATTGTCGATGCTTATATATGTTGCCTACGTCATCGTATAATATCGAGTCTGTATTTAGGAGCGAAATATCGAAGATTATATATGTCTAGGAACAAGTTCGCCCGAACTTGTGTTGCCTAGGACAAGTTCGCCCGAACTTGTCATGGCTATGACAAGTTCGCTCGAACTTGTCCATGCCACAGTTCAAACGAACTTGATCTCCTATATATATGTGTCTTGTAATTTCATTTGTAACATTCAGAGGTTTTGTGTACTGGACGACGAAACTCTGTCCAAGTGTTTACAAGATCTGTAACGTCTTCTAATCAATGAAACAGTGTTAAACAGTAAAGAACTTGTAATTCAATGTCACATATGAAAACGAATTCTGCACGTTTACCTTAGGTTTGCCAAATTAGTGCCTGAACGATCCGTACAACGGACCTTCAAGTGGTATCAGAGCAGGATTGGCCTAATTTGAAGACATCGGACATAGAACATCTCACTTTCTACTCATTTCTTTCTTTCTAAACTTTTCTTAGACATTACACGGACAAAATCGACTGATTTTCAAGTATAATACGTAAAATCCATAATAGTAAAACCCTTGAAAAGATCAGAGCTAAAAACAACCGATTTCATGTCGAAAATGTCAAAAAACCATGTTTGAGAACACGAGTTTGCTCGAATTTATGCTACAAGTTCGCCCGAACTTGGCTTAAAATCATCATTTTTGTTGATTTTAACCAACTTCGGGCACAGTTGGTGAAAATTTAAAAGATTTTTTATCAAGTTCGCCCGAACTTGTCAAATTTTGCTGAAATTTTCTCACAAGTTCGCCCGAACTTGTCAAACTTGAATCTAATAGTGTTTTCTGTACAAGTTCGGCCGAACTTGTCTCACAAACTATTACAAGTTCGACCGAACTTGTTCAAGGGTTTATAAAAAAAGGCAATGAAAATTTAGAAAAACGTCTCGGACATTATATATCGTTAGATTCGTATCGACGAAACGATTTTAAAGCTATAATTGGGTAAAAACAGTTTTCGGAAAAAAATTAAACGTTTTTTAATAAACCGATACGTTAAAATTGTCGATTAAAAAGTCAAATTTTGCATAAAGCCTTTGAAAACTAAATTTTTCGTCAGAAATGAAAGGTACTAATTTTGAGAAAATGAATGACTGGGAAGAATTGTCTTCTGATTTGCATGATAATGAACGTTTGATCATTTGGAGAAAAAGATTTGAAATGTTTCAAAGAAAAAAAGATGAATCTGTGCTTGAGTTAGTAAAACGTTTCAGTATCATAAATAGGTATTTCACATGGTCTACTAGGTACAAAATTCGTCTTGAAGATAAGTTTTTAAAATTATAAAATGCATTACCATCAGAATGGGATGATTTTGTGAATGAATCAAGAAAGAAATTTAGATTTGATATCAATCATCTTTATGAATTTATAAGCGATATTTGCGATCACGTTCTTGTGATTGAAAAGATGAAAGATTCAAAAAATGAAAGTGAGTTTGTGATTAAAATGGAAATTTCTGAAGTTTGTCAATCTTTTGCAGGTATAATCAGTGAAGAAAATGATCGGGAAGCACAAAGTTTAAATGATCAGATAAAGAGAGAAGAGAGTATAATCGCGAAGAACTGTGAAGAAAAAGTCTTCAAGTTCTAAACCAATCTATCCAGTCTTTGATGTAGATCTGAATGATTATCTGGCTGATAATGCCAAACTCTTGAACAATCTGGAGAGTTTGACATTAGAAAATAAAAGTTAAAAGAAAATGAAATTTTTTTTGAAAATAGAATAAAAATTTTAGAAAATGAAAAATCTGTTTTAAAAAAAATGATTTTGAAAAACAAATTATAATAAATTCGCATCTTAAAAAAATCAGAAAACTTGAATAAGATGTTGAGAATGCTAAAAATAAAGCTGTTGATTTAGAAAAGAAGTTGAAAGGTTTTGTGACCTCGTCATTGATTCTAGATCAAATATGTTCAAAACCTATCAATAAGAATAAAAAAGAAATCCCAATAAGTGACAAGATCACAAATTATGACGATATCAATATTGAGGATTGCGATGATGATATTGATGATGAAAGTGTTAAAAAGGATAAAAATGAAATACTTTTAAAATTAAAAGAAAATTTTCAATAAATTGTTCTATAATCTACTGAAAAAGATGAATGCTCAACGCAAAAACCTTTTAAGCAGAATGGAGAACGAAAACAAAAGGAAAAACAAAGTTCAAAATTTCTAAAAATTTTCAAAAGAAAAATAAAAGTTCATCGGTACGATCATCCAATCATTATAAAATTCACAAAAATTTGAAAAATAAGTGGTGCAGGTCGGACCACAGTACTTCAATGTAAAATCATGCTTATAGAAGAAACAGGAAAGATGGTTACCACACATCAAATCAATGTTACGATTTAAGTGTATGGTTTGATAGAAAAGATCGATACGATAACATGTTGTGTCACAAGTGTGGGATAAAGGGACACATTGCTATAAACTGTTTACAAATTAAACCTAAACCTGTTCATATTGATAAGAAAAAATTTGGAGTACCAACTCAGGTTTTGAAACAATGTACAGAAACTACACACAAGGTGAAACCAGTTATTACTAAGTTTTCAAATTTTGAAACTGGTGAATCCTCGAATAGTAATGAACAAAAAGTTTCTACGTTGTATTCAAGAAAGCTTCTAAAAAAAATCAAACATGGTTGGTAAAAGAAAAAGAATTTACACAATCAGTGAAAATTGAAAGTTTGAGGATTTTCTGAAACTTGAGAAAGTCCAAGATAAATCTGATTGTGAAAAGAAAGTCAAAATTAAGGTTGAATAAATAACACCTAAGACTGCAAAGGCTTGGGTGTCACTATTCAACTAATTGTTTGAATTTTTGTGTAGGAACTTCTGAGATGAAAGTAAATTACTGAGAATGGGGTTTCGTGACACATTTTGAAGATAGGCTGGGTTATAAGTTCTACATAAAGGCCTTATTACATTTCTATAATGTTTATTTTACAATTTTTGAAAATTTTTGGAGAAAATTTTTCGAAAACACATTCCAATAACGTTTATTTGAAAATTTTACAAATTTTTAAAGAAAATTTGAAAAAATTTCACAGAACCCTCACTGTTGAATAGACAAAACTCATGGATATAAATTGTTATAAACACAAAAGTGTCAATGTTTTGTCATCATGAGAGGGAGAGGGTTTAAAATTTAAATTGTGAAGCAATAGTGGATGAAGAATTGAAGTGATTCTAATCGGTTGGTCAATTTTTCTATAAATCAACAAATTACAAAATTATGTTTTTGAATTTTAGGGAGAGAAAATTTTTTCAGAAAATCTAAAAACATATTAAATAAAAAAGTACAAAAACATTGAAAAAGACAAAAAGAGTTTTGTGGATAAAATGAAATGATAATACATCAGTGGACTATCACAGTAGGCTAAGGATTTGTAAAGTTTAAAAAGTTTAAACAAGTCTTAGTGTGGATGTGTCGATAGGCTTTACACTTTCAGTAAATTGTTTCCGGGATATAAACTAAATTTTACAATTGCTTAAACTTGTGGATTAACATCTCTCAGATATAGGACTTAGTACTCCGAAATTTCGTTTGAGAGATTGCCTATTTCTGAGAAACGAGGTCTTTATAGATGATTGATATATGGGGTATTATACAAGTTCTTCTGATTTTGCGGAAGCAATGGCCTAGAACTTCTATAATGCTTTTGCTAAAATCCCCTAAACTGCAGCTAAATTGAAAGAATCGAAAGATTTAATCAATTGCAGTCAAAAGATTCCATAATTGGAACAATTACCTTAAAGTCGAGCCTTCATCTCTTTGTCGATACGGTGGTATTAACCTGAGCTCTCAGTGCTTCGCATAACCCAGATACAGATATCAATTACCTATACTCACCTGTAAGATGAAATGTAGGGAATCTTGATGCGAGAGTATATATTCTGAGATGGGAACCATAGTTAAGTCAAGTTTCTTAATTATACATAACGTATCTTGGAATAATTGAGAAATGTGATGAAGTTTAAGAGGACAAACATATCGACAATCTAGGTAAATTTGTTTAAAACTTAAAGTCTCAAAAAGGTCAATGGTACTAGTGATATGTCTCAAAAACTGATATGATCCTTTAACACAAACTCAACAAAAATATGTCTGTAAATATGTTTGTACATAGTTAGAGTTGATATTTATTACATAAAAACAAAAAGATTATATTATCTTTTAGTTTCGACCACTGATAATGAAAAGCTGATTTTCAAATTCTAGAGTTGCTGAACAAAATTTAAAAACTTTTGAAAATTGATATGAAAAGTTTAAAAGTTCATTAATTTGAAACTTACATTTGAATAAATCGTCAGTTTAGTGTCAAAATGTTTATTCGAGATCATTAAGTTGAACTTGATACATAAATCAGATATTGAAGGTCATTAATTTGGACTTGAATAACTAAGAGGGTTTAAAAACTGATGAGGAGATTAAAATTTGAAATGTTGGTTTTTTTGAAATTTCAAAGTTTGAATCTGAAATGTTTTATTTGAAAGTTTGAGGAACTTTGAAACAGAAAATAGATTTTAAAGGGGAGCTGGATAAAACAAGTTGATTGAAGATATCAGAAAGCTCAAAGCAAGAGGGAACATGATGATTAAAGTTTTATAAAGACAAGATCAAGAAAAAACAATAGGATTGAAGAAGATATGAAGATCAAGAAAGTTAAAACTATTAAAGAAATAAAGATCAAGAGAATATTAAAGACTCTGGAACTTAATTAAGAATGATCACTACGGCAACATCCAAGGGGTAGTCTATTGATGCTTATATTTGTTGCCTACGTTATCGTATAATATCGAGTCTGTATTTAGGAGCGAAATGTCGAAGATTATATATGTCTAGGAACAAGTTCGCCCGAACTTGTGTTGCCTAGGACAAGTTCGCCCGAACTTGTTCAGCAACTGATCTCCTATATATATGTGTCTTGTAATTTCATTTGTAACATTCAGAGATTTTGTGTACTGGACGGCGAAGCTCTGTCCAAGTGTTTACAGGATCTGTAACGTCTTCTAATCAATGAAACAGTGTTAAACAGTAAAGAACTTGTAATCCAATGTCGCATATGAAAACAGATCCCACACGTTTACCTTAGATTTGCCAAATTAGTGTCTGAACGATCCGTACAACGGACCTTTAAATATTTCTAACAGAAAAGTGACTCATAAAATTATTATTTAATAATTAAATAGTTAAATATCTCTTAAATAAAATATTTGAAAAACATGTGAAATATCATTAGTCACATCACTACATTATTATTTTCAATAGACCCATAAATAATAAGAATTGATATTTTTGAAACGTTTTCTCTTTTTAAATAAACAAATAATAAACAAAGCAAAAAAAGTTTTGTTATATATAGTAGTTCTATGTGTTGTAAAATAACTATAAATAAACAAAGCAAAAAAGTTGTCATATATAGTTCTATGTGTTATAAAATAACTAAATTAGTGTTACGTTATCGTAACTTTGTTGTCTTGTAGAAATTAAACAAAAATTAATGTGTAATAATTAGGTGTAGTAAGTTAGAAAACAATGTAATTGATTAAATTGGGATGTTATGTAACTTGTTTGAAATTTTCTTGATATTATTAACAAGTTCTGTTTCTCAGGCTGAAAGGTGTGGGGGTCATGGTTGGAATATGATTCGTCACATAGGAACATGAATAGAAGACTAGACCACACCCCACCTTGATTGATAGTAGTTGGCATGGATTGAACCACACCCCTCACATTGAAATTTTTGAGACAAAAATATATTAAAATAATAAATGTGATAGTGGTTTGGGTCATGACCACATTCTTAGAGTAGTGTTTTTGGATGATGGATTAGAGGTGGATGACATAACGTCTATGTGTAGAGTCATGGTAGTCATGAGCGTCACCCTTAGAGTAGTGTTTTTGGATGATGCATTAGAGGTGGATGACATGACGCATATGTGTAGCGTCATGATGATCATGAAGGTCATCACCATACCGTTTATCGTTACACATAAACACTATTCAATTTTCTTAGTTTTGAATGGTCCACAACACTACTCCATCAGACCCTTTCTTGAATTTCCTTTTTCTTTCTCATGTAAAGTGAAAAAAGACTTGATGGATTATTTGGTGCTTATAAATAGGGGTGCAAACGAGCTGGGCTATTCGAGCTCGGCTCGAAAAAAAAACTCGAATGAGTCAAGCTTAAACGAGCTCGAGACCGAGTCCGAGCTTTGCTTATCAAGCTCGAGCCGGTTCGCGAGCCCTTAACGAGCTTTCTGTTTATATATTTTTTATTAATTCATTAAACATATATTTAATTAATAATATTTACCATTATATAAACATAAAAAAATTAACTAAATTATATGTATATAATAATTATAATTAATATAAATTAATTAATAAATACTAAACGAGTCCAGCCCGAGCTTGAAAAATTACCTTCGAGCCGAGCTCAAGCTTTAGAAATAAAGCTCGAATCGAGTCGAGCTCGAGCTTTCATACGTTAAATGAGCTCGAGCTTGAGCCTGGTCGAGCTCGGGCTCGGCTTAGCTCGTTTACACCCATACTTATAAAGGAAAGTGATACGATAAGGTGTTATGATAGAATTTTCAGCGGCTAAACGGTGCCCAACGAAGGTTTATTATGATGATGTTGGAACATGAGTGATGGATTATTTGGTGGTATATTTTGGCAGCAACCAATGTTAAGTAACACTAGAAATCAGAAAGTGAAGAACCGTTCTATTAGGTGATATTTGGTTATTTGGTGGTAAAAGTTGGTGGTTAACCACGGTGAACCGGTTTATTCTTATCATTTTTGCTTACTTATTTTAAGTTTTGGTTTAAATTTGACGGTCTAAGACTAATTAGTACTTAAATCACTAGAAAAAGCTATAAATTATAAAACAAATATTATATCATTGACTTATTATATTTATTTACATATATTAATAGAAAGTCATTATAAATAATGTTTAAAATTATTTTAATATTGTTTCTTTTTGATAGTTAATTATTTTATTAATATATTTCTAATCGATTATTTACATATATTAATAGAAAGTCACCACGGTGTTTTAAAATTATATGTATATTGCTTCTTTTTAATATTTAATTATTTTATTAATATATTTCTAATTGATTATTATACATGTAATTTGAAACTTCTGATGAATGGTATCTAATATTTTTTAAGTATTTAGTTTTTTAGTAGTATATTATATATTATTTTATTGATTTAAACTTTTAGATATAAATAGTAATTAATAATTATTATATTATTATACATTATATTAACATTATACATATTATACATATTATTATTTGAAATTTGTGATGAATAGTATCTAATATTTTTTAAGTATTTGGTTTTTTTAGTAATATATTATATATTATTTTTTTATTTAAACTTTTAGTTATAAATAGTATAAATAGTAATTAATAATTCTTAAATGTTTGTTTTCTATTAGTAGTATTTTATTTATCATTTAATTTGTTTTTAGTAATTAACTTGCCTTTGTATTTTTTTAAATCTACATCCGCATCTATCTTGTTTGTCTGCAAGTTGTGATGATACGTTATCACAGGCATTGGATCGGTACCAGTTCGGTTCCTTATAGTACCACTTCGATATATGCACTCGATATCATCGACCAATAATGATAAAAATGAGCAACAATACCAACACCGATATTGTTCAAACGGTATCGATCTGTTCGTATTGTCACAATACTGGTACTGATTTCCATTTATTGTTGCAGACATATTTGTTGAATAAAAAATTAACAGGAAACCATAAAATGAAAACAGGTATCGATACTAATGATGTTTCGTACGGTACAGTAAAAATAAATACCGATAGTGAACCTATTTTGTTCGTTCGGTTAACTACGATATCAGCACGATATACGTTATCAGACAAAAAAACCATAAAAATGAATACGCACGTGTACCATTGTTGTTCGATTCAGTACAATACGGTAGCGATGCCGTGTTAGATTATCAAAAACAAAAACAATAAAATAAAAATGGCGCCTATACTATACAAATGTTGTTCAATTTGTTTCGTTTCGTTTTGGAACGATACCGGCACAATATTCGTTTCAATAAAGCTTATATCATATGTTGAAACAAAGAACATAGAACACAAACCAATCGAACCTATATCAATGGAACAACATTACCAATATCGATATTCTTTTTTATTGTTTTCAGTCGATGTAAGGTTTTTTTCTTTCGATTAATATAGTGAGTGTGGTACCGTAACGAACCAAACAGATACCGCTGAATTCCCACCACGAAGCGCGGTAGAATTTCACTATTTTTACATTAATACAAAGTCACCATGAATAGTGTTTTAAAATTATTTTAATATTGTTTCTTTTTAATATTTAGTTATTTTATTAATATATTTCTAATTGATTTTACATGTTTTGTTTCCTTTTATAACTATTAAGATACAATATTTTATATAACTTTGAATATGTTGTTGCGACGTGTCTAGATTTTTCTCTGTATTGATACATTTTTTTTCAAAACTGAGTTGTGAGTGATAAAGTTTAAGTAATTTACATGTTATCAAACCTAACTCACATTTAGTTTTTTTATATATAAATTGACGATATTTTTTTTCATTATACTAATCGTATAGTGTAATACTTTATAAAGTTCTGACCATATACGACATGTTTATTTTTATCTTCGTTCCGCTAAAAGTTTTGTTCAAAATCAAACAGATCAATATAATTGATTTTTATTTGTTATTTACCGTGATCAACCGAACATATACCATGCGGAACTTGGATAGCGGTATATAGTATCTTTTTATATTATAAACTATAGCGAGTATGAAAACCATATTGGTACCTTGAGAGCCGAACTTATATCGTCTGTTCTTTACCATAATGAATTGAACTGATACCCTACGAACAACTTCGATGGTAGAATAGAGTTTTTTTTAATAATCGTAAACTATAGCGAGTACTAGTACCACGTCAATTCCAATCGAACAACATCAGTACCGGTATGAGTACCATCGGAATCAATGCTAATATTCACTTCGAAAGACATTACTGATAGTCGTTTTTATGGTTTTCGATTTATGTAAAATACGTATCGATATCCTTTTGGGTATATAACGACTTTATTTTTGGGTTTTGCCTTTCGATTACTATAACAGGTGCCAGTATCGTACCGATATGTTGTTCAGTTGGTTTCAATTTGGTTTAATACGATAGCGGCACCCGCTGCGAAGCGTGGGACAACCCCCCTAGTGTTATATTAAACTAGACTAGATATTATTAATTAAGAGTTTATGCAAGCTATAAAATTTCCCCTCTTTAAAGACACAAATGTTGACACATGATAATATTATTCTCACTAGGTTTGAGTTTGTATTACTTTAAATAGTAACTACAAGATGATAATATCTAACATCTTATATCAAGCATAATTTTATAAATTTATTTTCTATGTGAGTGATGTTGGATATGTTTTTGTAAATACTATTTAAAGATGTATAACATAAGATTTTATACAATGTAAAATAGTTTCTTCCTTTTCTAAGATGATTTAATCAATTGAAAAGCCAATAAATGGTGTTGACAACTATAATTCCATAATTGATCTTGGATCATGTGTTTGATTTTGACAATCTTGTATCAACACTTGTATGATGAAAGAATTATTCCATGATAATTTAATTAAAAGTAAAACATTTACCAAAAGAAATCTCCTCCCCTTTTTCACTACATGTCTAACACCTTTCATCTACAGTGAGATCATATTTGATGAAGTTTAAAACATCAAACTTTTATCATCTTTAGATAAAAACCAAAGACATCTAATATACAACAAAAGATCATCAATTTGGGGAAATCTTTAGATACAAAACCAAAGACATCTAATATACAAACAAAAGATCCTCAATTTGGGGAAATCTTTAGATACAAAACCAAAGACATCTAATATACAACATAATACAACAAAAGATCCTCAATTTGGGGAAATCTTTAGATACAAAACCAAAGACATCTAATATACAACATAAGATCCTCAATTTGGGGAAATCTTTAGATACAAAACCAAAGACATCTAATATACAATATAAGATCCTCAATTTGGGGAAATCTAATACAAATATATTTCGATTCAAGCATTCATCATATCAAGTTCATGATCTGCTGCAAACATGGAAGGATCGTTAAAGCAACCTCAAGATTGTAGTCCTGGGAGAGACCTCCAAAAATATTTTTTGAACGACCAACAAAGCCCGACCGCCCGGGTAAACCCAATGGTAAAAGGTCACCCATGCTCGCAAACGGCAATGGTGACCTGGCCAGCCACCATTCAATAGAAAACCACCGCCCGAAGACCCACTATGGTAAAACCCCTGGCTCAACCTAGAGCATTTTGCTCCAGGCGAGCCTCCATAATGCACCAGAAGGTAGACCTGCAAAATTGATTATAGAGATACCATATAGTGTGTGGTTTACATACCTTGCCTTGTATAATATAAGGTTAAGAGGGGAAGGAAGCTCATAGGTTGATGTGAGCTCACATCAGGCCAGCATGTAATATAGGATATTAGGATACACACACACATATATATACATAATATGATGGGTCATAAGTCAGCCCTTGCTAAACCGGTCGACCTGCAACCGCTGATCAAGTTGAATGGTTCAAAGTTCAAACAGTAAAAGTTCAGAAACTTGAAATGAGATGATCAAAACAACTTGTGCATATAAGAAGATGAACTTGGACAAAGGTTCAAGAATATCAAAGCAACAAACTGCATACGAACAAGAACCGCCAAAACATTATTTTGAGAAGTCTTGGGAGGAAAAAAAATTAAAAATCTTACTGCTAGAAACACGGGACTATCTGTAAATTCTAGCTTCTGTCAAATTTCATCTTTCTAAAATCATTCATCGCGGTCCTGTGTATCTTGAAATGTACCCTTCATATTCTTCATTTACTTATTTAATATCAGAAACAAAGTCAAAGTAAAAGTCAACTGTTACGAATCTGCATCCTCATCGTTAACTGCGAATCTAACAAATTGCCCACGAATACGTGGTCTCTGTTCTGCTAGCTTCTTCTTGCTCTGGTACCGCACCTTAATATCCACCAAAGAAAATACAGTAGTTAAACAGGTGTTTGGATATAAACAGTTAATTATTTGATTACAGTTTTCAAAGAAAATGAATACCTTTTTCTGAAAGCATCGTTGTTTTTTCTTCTGGCGGAATTTGTCAAGGGCAGCGGCTCGCCGAGCTAAGCGTTCTTGATCCACACCGCTCCCACTCCCACTTCCGCTACCATCTCCACCATTAAAATTTTTAGCAACAGTGTTATCGTTTTCAATCTTGCCACCTTCAAGAAGCGGAGCCGAAGCAGTCAAGATGTTAGACACCATGTTTCTTAAAGATTCATCATCAGTGTCCAGTATCTTCTGTTGCTGATGGACATGGTGGTGGTAGTAGTGGTGATGGTGGCGGACTCGAACCTTCTGATGGACAGCCTTAGGTTGCCCCACGGTGGTCTTGATTGCATCACCGTCAATGGCACAAGGGAGGAGTGGTTGCAGGGGGGAAGTATGAACAACAACACTAACAGTGGTGGAACTGTTGGGAAGTGTTTGTCGTCTGGTTTGGTTGTGTAAGCATTGTTAGTGGTGGACCCCATGTCGTCGCTGCCGTTGGAACGGTTATTAGGGGTTCGGTTTGAATTAGATTGGATGTTATTTGGTTTCGCTGCTTCCGAGCTTACATTAGGTGGTGAGCAACTGTCAACATTCCCGGTTGGAGCTTGATTAACCTTTGGTACCGTTTTATATCTGCATAGCAATGAGCATTAAAAGTGAAGCTAACAAATTAACACTTGTACAAAAACAGCGATATACACATAACAATATAACATACCTGGAGAAGTCTGAATGATAGGAATGGCGTAGGATATTTCGTCCTTGGGTACTGGTATCATCATCATCATCATCCGCGTCTCTTGTCCTCTTCAAACTGAGCTCAAGAGCAGGTGATTCCTTAGAATAATATGTAGATTTATCTTCGATATTAATGCTTTTAAGCAAGTGATTTGATTTTGGAGTTTCCTTGTGAGCATTACTTGTCTTGGTTTGGGTCCCCGACGCACCATTTTCACAACCAACTTTCTTCATGTCTGACTCACTAAACTTGTCCATCTTCGTTTTGTTTGTGTCTTCGACCTCGAAACTCGAACTTTCAGGGACTCCAATCTTCAAGTCTTTTCCCATTTCAATAATTTCTACAATAGCAAATCAAAATATTAAGTGAAAATATCAAACCATTTACTGAATCACCAATGTAACTCTAAATCTAATTAACACAAAAGTCCAAGCCTAAATCTAATCTATTTTGTCATTAACTTCTGTAAGCACCAAAAAAAGGAAAGTAGTAACTGTAGTATTAAAACTGGTAATTTCTGGAGGAGGTAAATTTTAATTTTACTTATGAAAGGTCTAACTTAGGTTCGGATTTATCCCTAATGAGTCAAAGCCAATAAAAAAAAAAAAAAAGGTTATCTAATAGGCTGATTTGAATCTTCACCAACTTGGATTTAACCTGAAATCGTTTCGACATCGCTCGATCCACTCATTTGCCAGCTCTATACTATTATGATGCATTAAACTTGAGAATCCACTTTATATGTTCCACTTGTTGATAAAAAATTTTTTACGGTTTATTAACAATTTGACAGATGCTCGTTCCAAAAGCGACGATAAAAAAATACTATTGTGCCAAACTGCCTATATGTCATGTGAGAATGCTTATATGTATTATATTTCCGTTTGTCCTTTCGGTAATTAAACTCTAAAATTAAAGCAATACTAATTTATTACCGAGTTTAGATGTTTCAGGCCTTGCAACTTGAGCAGAAGTGATATCAAGAGACAAAACATTTGCTTGGGAGCTATCAACTTCTACAACCCTCTTTGGCCAAGAACTCTTAATAACACAAATGAAACAGTACGATTAAGTGAAGAAGTAGATGCTTGAATTTTTATACAAAATTACTTGATACAGAATCAGCACAATTTATCATAAGAATCAGCATTCATAGTATACTTTACACGATAAATAGTGATTAAAAAGAAACTAGAGACTGAAAAATTACCTGAGTTCCACTTCCATTGTCGCTCCAACCCTTAGCATTCAACTCTTTGCTTACTTCATCATTGTCATCACTGTTGCCGCTGTCATCATCAGACTCTTCAATGCTTCTCGATTTTATAGATTTTTGATCCTGTATACCACTCTCACTCCCACTACCGCTAGACTGCTGAAAAGATGAGAAATTAAAGCAAAACAAAAGAAACATTTTTTAGATTATAAGCGAATTATTTTTTTTTCTCAAATTTGGCATGGACAAATGAGCATTTGGAGATGTAGTAGTAGCTCAAATACAGTACACGTAAGAAATCAGAACACACCTGAAGCGAAGTCCAAAAACTGTTCTGTTTGTTAATGAAACATAAACCATAAAAACTAAATTAACTCACACTGTGACATTTCCTCCACACATGCTGCCAGAGATTTCTTAGCTCATTCTTGCGCATAGGTTTGACTAAAAAGTCAACTGCACCTCTGGATAAACAATTAAAGACTATACCCATTGAGTCATCGGATGACATCACTGGGCTCATTAAACACAACACAACACAACACTTAAATATATGAGAACCTTATTAAAAATGACTTTTCTGAAATTATTAAAGGAAAGATACACTCACTTATCACTGGGATGTTCTTGCGAGTAACATGGTTCATTATCTTGGATAAGAGACCAATACCCGATATACATGGCATCACTACCTCGGTTAAAACAAGATCAATTTGCTTGTTTAGATCAATCAACAGTTTCCATGCTTCTAGACCATTTGCTACAGCTGTAACTGGCATTATATATATATTCAAAAAGTTAATATTTGGTTAATAAAAGTGAAGATACAAATAGAGGTAGTAACAAGTTGATCAAGAAAGGGAGCAGCATGATGTGTTCTAGTAACGTAATCCAAGTCATAGTAACTACAGGCATCATCATACATATGACACATACACACTATAAAAGGTTCGCTATATTATTGTACCAAAAGCATTTATCGGCAAGTTAAATAGTTATAAACCTTCATAGCTGCAATGGCGGAGCAGAGCACTAACAACATGACGAGTTGAATCGTCATTTTCAACTAGAAGAACCTTGAGAGACCTAAGAGGCAGAAAGCTCTCCCACTGAACCACAGGGCCTTGAGGTTGTTGATGTTGTCCATGTAACGCACCATTGGGCTGGCCCAACTCTATGGGCCTAATACTATTCAAATCCTCACTAACTCTGGAATCATCTTCTACATACCTTCCATGCCCATCAAATGAGGATCCATTTCTCACTTCCTTCAAGTTGACCCGGTTTTGGTGGTTAAGTTCTGCCAACCCTTTAGGTGCTGGAACATGTTTGTTCACCCCAACACTCCTCATTAACAGTATTTAAAGAGATTTTGGGAAATCAAGGCAAGTTCTTTCTTCGTCGGAAAGTGAAGCATAACGTTTTTCTCCAAGTGATGAAACTTTAAGGAAACACTTCAAAGAATCCTACATAAACAACATGAAATATTTCTTACAACAATGTTTGATCTTTCTCAGATGATAAATCCATCAACTTCCTTACAATAAAACAAAATCTAAAACACAATAATAAAGTTCATTTAACTTAAAGTCATGCTTTCAGGAGCAACTAAGGTGTTGTTTGTTTTTTAAGAGGTAAAATGTCTGTAATTTGTAGAAGAAGAGGTGGACCAAATCTCTGTAGTTTGCAAGAAGAAGGTTGTTTGTTTTTTAACGTATGCAGTTTTCTAAATAAACTGGTGGTGGTGTACGGACTGTAACATTTGTATAAATCGGGTCTCCAAAACCCGCTCCGTTTTGTAATCAAATACCAAGATATGAAATTTCATTAAATATTTATGAGTATTTCGAGTTTAAACGTTACATAATTAATATATAAACTAAACTATAAAAATTATATTTGATAAAAAGTTAAAATAAAATAAATAAAAAACATTTGTAGCTGACCGGACTCGAACCCGGGTCAACTGCCTCCAACGACTTATCTACCGATCTTTTAACCACTCCGCCACCAATTGTTTTCTGTTAACATTATGAAAACAATTGAATTTTATACACAAACACGACTTAACGGTTAATGATATCTGAATAACGGAAATCGGTAAACCGAACCGCCAAATCAGTTTTTGTCCGCTTAGTTAACTTATAACCGATGAATATCGGTTTCTAATTAAAGTTCAGATTGAATAAACTTCAAGTTTTGGGTTTTTGAAACCGAAAGACATTCAAACTTCAAATAATTCAGATTCCAATCATTTATACGATTCAGGACCGTCTCAAATACACTCCAATCCCTTTTCGTCGCAATTTCAAGTCTTTTGAGCACAAGAAAACTGTCGCCGGAATTCTCTGCAAATCTCGCCGGAAAACCGTGTTCAACTCAAACCAGTAAGATTTTCCTCTCTTGCTGTTTCAATCTATTGTTAGGACACTACTAACATTATTCCGTCACTCAAAATCAGTCACAGAAGACTTTGCTGGATTTTCTGGGTTCGCCGGAGAAACTTTGGAATTCGCCGGAAACACGCTAGTTAACGGTAAACACATTCAATAGTGCTAATAATCCATGTACTCTGGTTCAATTTCAAATCTAATTCTTTAATTCTGTTGTTAGACTCTCTCAGCCGGAGGTTCAAAAACAGAGTTACCTGTTCTCGCCGGACTTTCTGAAGAAGACGACCTGTCCGGTATTTCTTTTCCCCAAACTGTTCGGTTTGTTCATTCAAATTAGTAATCGTGTTATTTAAGTAGTAGAACCCTGAACCAGTGGTCTGAGTAAAAACCAGTAATTATAGTGAAGAAGACGAACCTAAAAAAAACGGGTTAAGAGTAAATAAAATTCGGATAGTTAACGGGTTAGACACACAGTCCAGCGGTGGACTGTGTGCAAAGTTTATATACGAGTCCCGAGTTCGATCCTTACTACACACACACTGCGTAATAACATTCCTTTTTATTCATAAAACTAACCGGGTTAGATCGAGTAGTTGTTAAGTATAATATAATTCAAGAATATAACCGGGTTAGACACACAGTCCAGCGGTGGACTGTGTGCAAAACAAACTGCACGTCGCGCGATCGAGTCCCGTCACACACACCGGTTCAATGGGATTAAAACGTTTTGCAAAATAAAGGAATTTTCGGTAAATTCGAATAAGTGTATAAATATAATTAAAACTGGAATCCTAACGGGTTAGTCACGTAGCTCAGTTGGTAGAGCTACGTGCGCGTGAACGGAAGGTCACCGGTTCGAATCCCGCTCGGCGCAAGTATTACCGCTGACCGAACCGGTCAACGGTCAACGGTCAAACAGTAAAAAATATATTTTTTTTTTAAATATTTATTTGTTAAATTAAAAATCAATTAAAAATACTTAAAAATAACATTTTTAAGGATAGAAAATAGCCATAAACTCACAAAAAATATATCTAAAAATCCCATTAAAATCTTTAATAAAATCCATCCATTTAATATATTTTTCCCATTATTATTTAGGTCAGTGATTCCTCGTTGACTCGCTTCGTCTAAATCGTGCGCATCTCACCAACTCAAATCCAACGCACCCAATGTGAGTGAAACCTTCAAATTCCCCGTTTTAATCACGTTTTTGGGGTGTATCATGTGTCTTGTTCATTTACTTATTATAACTAAGTTATTGTGCATATATCATATCATGACATGTGTGTTAGTTGTTGCTGATAAGTAGTTATTATTGTTTGCAAATTATTATTTCAGTACATGCAATTGCTGAGGCCGTAGCTCCCCATCCCTCGAGGTTGAGTTTGATCCCCATTTTATTATGCGGTTGATCAGGGCGTGCCCGCACGATCGGCTCCGTTTGATTGAGCCTTGATCGGTCATTTTATTTACATTTCAATACATGCAATACGCTCGGCTCCGTTTGATTGAGCCTTGAGTGCACAGTTCAATTTACATTTTCAGTTCATGCAATACGCTCGGCTCCGTTTGATTGAGCCTTGAGCGCACAGTTCAATTTACATTTTCAGTTCATGCAATACGATCGGCTCCGTTTGATTGAGCCTCGATCTCACAGTTCATTTATGTTAATTATCATATGATGTTGGTATGTTCATGTATGCTATCGATTGTTAATGTATGTTATAATTGTAACTGATGTTGCCATTGCTTGATTTCATACATATGCTCTTTTATGATTATGCACAATATTTTATTGATAAACTAACCAGAAAGTCATTATTAAATGTTTATCTATAAGGTTCACTCGCCAACTTATGTTGACCCAAAAAAACCTCCCATTTTACACATGATACAGGTGAACCAGCAGCAGCTAGGAACACGTAGGACCTGGATTAGAAGAAATAAAACGATTTAGTATTTGGATTATTATGTTTGGGTATTTTCCTTTGTAATGAATGAACATGTTTGAACGTTTGAGAAATGTAACTTTGACTTCATTTAATAATGGAACATAATAGTAAATGTCATGTGCTTTGGTGATAACCCAATTATGCCCCGACTCTTATTTCCGCTGCGGGTCGGGGTGTGACAGATTGGTATCAGAGCCATGACTATAGGGATATAGGATAGGTTATTAGACCCTTAGAGCCTATACTATAGTCGATTAGAAACTTATAAGAATTTTGTGTGTTATATGCCAAATTTCATGATGTTTATATGTTTATGTTAAATGTTACATTTGATATTATTCAAGCATGTTCATAAGTATGTATTATCAAACAATGCCTATCATGAAATCGTATGATCATAACATATCACATCCATGCAAGCACACACCACATCATGATTGATTTTACAATGATTTTCGTGTTTTCAAATCTCATCAAAGTGAGTTCTCATGACGGGCATGTAGTAACTGGAAGGGTACTAGTACCGGTAGTCGGAACGTCCTGTCTAGGCTGGCATTCGTATAAATCCAAAATAAAGGACCAGTTGCCTGCCTGGGGACTAACGATGAGAGTACGAAATACCTATTAGGCCAAAGCATGCTATACCAAACGTCGTGAGAGCTAATCCCACTTTGAGTTGTCATTGTGTCTACACCTGGACACGTTCCGACCAAACATCTCATGAGCATATTTTGTGGTTAGCATTCGGGGGATGCGAGTGTTAAATTGCCAATACTAATGTAAATCCTACCAAGCCAATAGCCATGGGGGCCCACATGACTATATAGGTGAAGGTATGGGGGACATTTGAGGCCCAACATGAGCGAACCCAAGACATCCTTCGGATGTAGTTGCATTATTGATATTTATGTTATTTTCATTTTTTTTAAAGACACATGACACCTAAAAGATACCATAAACTCACAATCTTCTCATTTTATGATCCTGTAGATGGCGTCTAGACCGCATCGAAGGAGTAGGAAATCGGAAAAGTCTCAGGAACGTTTGGCCACTCATATCGCCAACCAAATGGCCACGATATTACCTGACATCGTAGTACAAGTACAACAAGCCCTCGCTGCAAATCCTACTAACCCTCCTCAACAACAGGACCAGATCATCAACGACCCTCCTACCATCAAATGCTCCTACAAACATTTTAAGTCTTGCGATCCCCCAAAATTCGAAGGGACTGAGGGAGTCACTGCTCTCCTACATTGGTTCGAGGAGATGGAAAACGTTTTCTTAAACTGCGATTGTCCTGAGGATCGCAAAGTTCGTTATGCCACCGGGAGACTACTTGGTGTAGCTCTCACTTGGTGGAAACGGAGAAAGGAAAGAGGGGAACGGAAGATGCGATGTCCTTAACTTGGGAGGAGTTAAGGGAAATCATGACTAGGCGATTCTGTCCTAGAAGTGAAATTAAGAAATTGGAAGATGAATTTCATGCCCTGAAGCAAAAAGATGGTGATCACTCTACTTACAACAAAAGGTTCTTGGAGTTGAACCAGATGGTACCAAACTTATTCACTCCAACCTACCGTCTGATCGAACATTACATTCGAGGACTTCCCTCGAAAATCCAAGATTCGGTCCTCAGCGTTTCACCGGTAACACTCGAAGCTGCCATGGAGTTGGCAACAGAACTGACCGAAAACCGAATTCGCAATGGGAAGTTCAAGGAAGAAAAGAAGAAAACCCCTGCTGAGGGACAAACCTCAAACCACCACACTCCTTCCTCTAAATTTGCTAACAAGAGGAAGCGTAACAACAGGAACTTTGCAGTCACCCATACCAACACCCCTGTTCCTGCTGCACCCATCACTCAAGCCACTCCTCCACCCGCGCCATACAAAAGACCATACACAGGACCACTACCAAAATGTAACCGTTGTCAGTATCACCACTCCCCTGACTACCCTTGCCAATACTGTACCAGCTGCGGTCGCGCTGGACACACTGTTCAACACTGCCGCGCGCCTCAACGAACAAACCGCCATCAACCTATAACCCAAACCCACCAACAATTTATGGGTCAAGCCCAACAACAACAACCATTTCCACCCACTCAACATTTAGCCCAAACATACTATCAACCCAACTACCCTATGGGCCAACCTATGCGGGCATGTTTCAATTGTGGAGATCCAAGTCATTTCAGGAACACATGTCCAAGACTGGTTAATATTATTCATGCTCAGGCCCAAGCCAATCCTGTGAATCAAGCGAACCAAGCTCCTCCACCTGCTAGGGGAAGGGCTTTCAATATTAACGCAAACCAGGCCAGAGCTGACGGCAATGTGGTCAACGGTACGTTTCTTATAAATGGTAGATATGCCTCTATGTTATTTGATACTGGTGCGGATAGAAGTTTCGTGTCATTAGAGTTTGAACCTATCTTAAGTAAAAACCGAGATAAGCTCGCGAAATCCATAACAGTGGAAGTTGCAGATGGAAAACCAGTTTCGTTAGACTCTATTTTACGCAACTGTACGCTCACCCTAAACGACCACGATTTCTCAGTCGATCTTATTCCTATGAAGCTGGGAAGTTTCGACATCATAGTCGGAATGGATTGGCTCAGTCAGCATAATGCGGAAGTTGTATGTCGTGAGAAATTTATTCGTATTCCTCTTTCAAACGGTCAGACTCTTCAAATTATTGGAGAAACCTCGGCGAAAGGACTCAACTTAATGTCTTGCCTTCAAGCTCAAAAATACCTTCGCAAGAATTATGTCGCGTTTTTAGCCCATATCATCAAGAAGGGAACCGCAGAAAAGAAACTTGAAGATATTCCTGTTGTAAAAGATTTTCCACAAGTTTTTCCTGACGACATTTCAGGACTTCCTCCAATCAGAGATGTCGAATTTCGTATCGATCTTATACCTGGTGCTACACCAGTGGCAAAATCTCCATATAGGTTAGCCCCCTCTGAAATGCAAGAGCTAGCCAGTCAATTGCAAGAGTTGACTGACAAGGGATTTATACGCCCCAGCTCATCGCCTTGGGGTGCACCTGTACTTTTTGTAAAGAAGAAGGATGGATCTTTTCGCATGTGCATCGATTACAGAGAGCTCAACAAGTTAACTATCAAAAATCGATATCCTTTACCTCGTATAGATGACCTTCTTGACCAACTACAAGGTGCCAGTTGCTTTTCGAAAATCGACCTTCGATCTGGCTATCATCAGCTTAGAGTGCATGAAGAAGACGTCCCTAAAACTGCTTTTCGAACTCGATATGGTCACTATGAATTCATGGTTATGCCGTTTGGATTAACCAACGCACCAGCTGTTTTCATGGACCTAATGAATAGAGTCTGCAAACCTTACCTTGATCGATTTGTTATTGTGTTCATTGACGATATTCTTATCTATTCAAAATCCAAAGCTGATCATGAGCGTCATCTGCGACTTGTTCTTGCACTTCTAGAAAAGAAAAAGCTTTATGCCAAGTTCTCTAAATGTGAATTCTGGTTAAAAGAGGTGCAATTTCTCGGGCATGTAGTCAATGACAAAGGAATACATGTGGACCCATCAAAGATCAAAGCAGTTCAGGAATGGCAAGCTCCACGTACGCCAACTGAAGTAAGGTCTTTTCTTGGACTTGCTGGTTACTATCGTCGATTCATTTCAAACTTCTCTCGCATTGCGGTGCCACTCACGGCTTTAACCCATAAAGGGAAACCATTTGTATGGGGGCCCAAGCAAGAAGAAGCTTTTCAAACTCTCAAGCGAAAACTTTGTGATGCACCAATCCTCACTCTTCCTGAAGGTTGTGATGATTTTGTAGTCTATTGTGACGCGTCAGGACAAGGATTAGGTTGCGTTCTCATGCAAAGAGGGAAAGTCATAGCTTATGCCTCAAGGCAACTCAAGACACACGAAAAGAACTACACCACTCATGACCTTGAACTTGGAGCCGTTGTATTCGCTCTTAAGATATGGAGACATTATCTTTATGGTACGAAGTGTGAAATATACACTGACCACAAGAGTCTTCAACATATCTTCAATCAGAAAGAGTTAAATATGAGGCAACGAAGATGGGTCGAACTCCTAAATGATTACGACTGTGAAATCAGATACCACCCTGGTAAAGCAAATGTGGTGGCTGATGCACTTAGTCGAAAGGGTTATGAGAACTCCATTCATCTTCTATGTTCGCAAATTATAACCAATATTAAGGATCAAATTCGAGAAGCTCAACACGTTTCAATAACAGAGGAAGATGTACAAAAGGAAATGTCCTGTGGGGCCGAGCTAAAGCTGGAAACTAAATCTGATGGTATTTTGTATTACCTAGATCGTATATGGATTCCTAACCACATCAATCTTCGTGAAACACTCATGCATGAAGCCCATAAGTCGCGATATTCTATACACCCAGCAGCCGATAAGATGTATCAAGACCTACGGTACACCTATTGGTGGCCTGGAATGAAGAAAGATATTGCCGTTTTTGTTTCCAAGTGTCTCACTTGTTCTAAAGTAAAGGCTGAACACCAAAGACCCTCAGGACTTCTAGTCCAACCAGAAATACCTGTCTGGAAGTGGGAAAATATAACCATGGATTTCATTACCGGGTTACCTCGCACTTCTAGTGGGTATGACACTATATGGGTGATTATAGACCGACTCACAAAATCAGCTCACTTTATTCCTATTCGAGAAGATTTCAAGAACGAAAAGCTTGCTCGTATTTATATCAACGAAATCGTCAGCCGACATGGAGTTCCGTTAAGTATTATTTCTGATCGTGATGGTCGTTTCACCTCACGAACATGGCAGGCAGTACAATCCGCTATGGGCACTCGACTAGATCTCAGTACCGCCTATCATCCTCAAACTGATGGACAGTCTGAGCGCACCATTCAAACCCTTGAGGACATGCTTAGAGCATGTGTCATAGACTTCAAGGGAAATTGGGACGCCCACCTACCGTTAGTCGAATTTTCGTACAACAACAGTTATCATTCTAGCATCGGCATGGCACCTTTTGAAGCTTTATATGGTCGAAAGTGTCGATCTCCTGTTTGTTGGCACGAAATTGGGGATGCACAAATTACTGGTCCAGAATTGATCCAAGAAACCACAGATAAGATTCATCAAATCCGAAACAATCTTCTAGCGGCTCAAAGTCGTCAAAAGAGTTACGCAGATAAACGACGGAAGCCCTTGGAGTTTAGCGTTGGTGATCATGTGCTTTTAAAAGTGTCACCGTGGAAGGGAGTAGTTCGTTTGGTCAAAAGGGAAAGCTAGCACCACGTTACGTAGGACCTTTCAAGATACTCGAAAGAGTAGGTCCTGTAGCATACAAGCTTGACCTACCGGAAGAACTCGACAAAATTCATCCCACATTCCACGTGTCGAACTTGAAGAAGTGCCTCGCTGATGAGAACCTTCATATTCCACTGGAGGATATTCAGATTGATGAATCCATGCATTTTATTGAAAGGCCAGTAGAGATTATGGACTATGGAGAAAAACGTCTACGTCGAAGTCGCATTCCTATTGTTAGGGTACGCTGGGAGTCGAAACGGGGACCTGAGTTTACTTGGGAACGTGAAGACTCAATGCGTGAAAAATACCCTCATCTTTTCCCTACTACTTCAACTGTTTAAATTTCGGGACGAAATTCCTAAAAGTAGGGGATACTGTAACATTTGTATAAATCGGGTCTCCAAAACCCGCTCCGTTTTGTAATCAAATACCAAGATATGAAATTTCATTAAATATTTATGAGTATTTCGAGTTTAAACGTTACATAATTAATATATAAACTAAACTATAAAAATTATATTTGATAAAAAGTTAAAATAAAATAAATAAAAAACATTTGTAGCTGACCGGACTCGAACCCGGGTCAACTGCCTCCAACTACTTATCTACCGATCTTTTAACCACTCCGCCACCAATTGTTTTCTGTTAACATTATGAAAACAATTGAATTTTATACACAAACACGACTTAACGGTTAATGATATCTGAATAACGGAAATCGGTAAACCGAACCGCCAAATCAGTTTTTGTCCGCTTAGTTAACTTATAACCGATGAATATCGGTTTCTAATTAAAGTTCAGATTGAATAAACTTCAAGTTTTGGGTTTTTGAAACCGAAAGACATTTCAAACTTCAAATAATTCAGATTCCAATCATTTATACGATTCAGGACCGTCTCAAATACACTCCAATCCCTTTTCGTCGCAATTTCAAGTCTTTTGAGCACAAGAAAACTGTCGCCGGAATTCTCTACAAATCTCGCCGGAAAACCGTGTTCAACTCAAACCAGTAAGATTTTCCTCTCTTGCTGTTTCAATCTATTGTTAGGACACTACTAACATTATTCCGTCACTCAAAATCAGTCATAGAAGACTTTGCTGGATTTTCTGGGTTCGCCGGAGAAACTCTGGAATTCGCCGGAAACACGCTAGTTAACGGTAAACACATTCAATCGTGCTAATAATCCATGTACTCTGGTTCAATTTCAAATCTAATTCTTTAATTCTGTTGTTAGACTCTCTCAGCCGGAGGTTCAAAAACAGAGTTACCTGTTCTCGCCGGACTTTCTGAAGAAGACGACCTGTCCGGTATTTCTTTTCCCCAAACTGTTCGGTTTGTTCATTCAAATTAGTAATCGTGTTATTTAAGTAGTAGAACCCTGAACCAGTGGTCTGAGTAAAAACCGGTAATTATAGTGAAGAAGACGAACCTAAAAAAAACGGGTTAAGAGTAAATAAAATTCGGATAGTTAACGGGTTAGACACACAGTCCAGCGGTGGACTGTGTGCAAAGTTTATATACGAGTCCCGAGTTCGATCCTTACTACACACACACTGCGTAATAACATTCCTTTTTATTCATAAAACTAACCGGGTTAGATCGAGTAGTTGTTAAGTATAATATAATTCAAGAATATAACCGGGTTAGACACACAGTCCAGCGGTGGACTGTGTGCAAAACAAACTGCACGTCGCGCGATCGAGTCCCGTCACACACACCGGTTCAATGGGATTAAAACGTTTTGCAAAATAAAGGAATTTTCGGTAAATTCGAATAAGTGTATAAATATAATTAAAACTGGAATCCTAACGGGTTAGTCACGTAGCTCAGTTGGTAGAGCTACGTGCGCGTGAACGGAAGGTCACCGGTTCGAATCCCGCTCGGCGCAAGTATTACCGCTGACCGAACCGGTCAACGGTCAACGGTCAAACAGTAAAAAAATATTATTTTTTTTTTAAATATTTATTTGTTAAATTAAAAATCAATTAAAAATACTTAAAAATAACATTTTTAAGGATAGAAAATAGCCATAAACTCACAAAAAATATATCTAAAAATCCCATTAAAATCTTTAATAAAATCCATCCATTTAATATATTTTTCCCATTATTATTTAGGTCAGTGATTCCTCGTTGACTCGCTTCGTCTAAATCGTGCGCATCTCACCAACTCAAATCCAACGCACCCAATGTGAGTGAAACCTTCAAATTCCCGTTTTAATCACGTTTTTGGGGTGTATCATGTGTCTTGTTCATTTACTTATTATAACTAAGTTATTGTGCATATATCATATCATGACATGTGTGTTAGTTGTTGCTGATAAGTAGTTATTATTGTTTGCAAATTATTATTTCAGTACATGCAATTGCTGAGGCCGTAGCTCCCCATCCCTCGAGGTTGAGTTTGATCCCCATTTTATTATGCGGTTGATCAGGGCGTGCCCGCACGATCGGCTCCGTTTGATTGAGCCTTGATCGGTCATTTTATTTACATTTCAATACATGCAATACGCTCGGCTCCGTTTGATTGAGCCTTGAGTGCACAGTTCAATTTACATTTTCAGTTCATGCAATACGCTCGGCTCCGTTTGATTGAGCCTTGAGCGCACAGTTCAATTTACATTTTCAGTTCATGCAATACGATCGGCTCCGTTTGATTGAGCCTCGATCTCACAGTTCATTTATGTTAATTATCATATGATGTTGGTATGTTCATGTATGCTATCGATTGTTAATGTATGTTATAATTGTAACTGATGTTGCCATTGCTTGATTTCATACATATGCTCTTTTATGATTATGCACAATATTTTATTGATAAACTAACCAGAAAGTCATTATTAAATGTTTATCTATAAGGTTCACTCGCCAACTTATGTTGACCCAAAAAAACCTCCCATTTTACACATGATACAGGTGAACCAGCAGCAGCTAGGAACACGTAGGACCTGGATTAGAAGAAATAAAACGATTTAGTATTTGGATTATTATGTTTGGGTATTTTCCTTTGTAATGAATGAACATGTTTGAACGTTTGAGAAATGTAACTTTGACTTCATTTAATAATGGAACATAATAGTAAATGTCATGTGCTTTGGTGATAACCCAATTATGCCCCGACTCTTATTTCCGCTGCGGGTCGGGGTGTGACACGGACGGTAGTGGTGGGTGGTGGACGGTGGTGGACGTGGACAGTGGGTGGTGGTGGTGGACGGTGGTTGTGGTAGACGGTGGTGGTGGGTGGTGGACGATGGTGGTGATGGACGGTGGTGGTGGTGGACAGTGGTGGTGGTGATGGACGTGGGTGGTGGTGCTTAACCCTCTACAGACCTTAGAAGATCTTAGAAGTGGTTGGGCCAAGTCAGCACCAAGAAGAGCTCGCGCAGACATTTTTTAATGAAACGTCTTCGGAAAAACAAATAATCTGCAGATGGCAACATCTGCGCGTGGTCTGCGTGGCGCAGACAGACAAAAGAGGCTGCGCAGATCTTTTTTAGAAAAACAAACACCACCTAAGTCATGACAATTAAAAAGAAAGTTCCTGGATCAAACAATCAAAACCTAATCAAGGTCATGCATGTTTCATCATCATCATCTACAGAAAACACCTTTTTTTTTTCAAAAGTTAGATAAAATTTAATCAAAATGAAGCCTAGGAAATTAACCATAACCTTTCATCATACTCTAATACTCAAACCTTCATCTGAAATTGACAGAAATCCAAACATCAAACTACATTATACAAAATTTTAATCAAATTCAACCAGTTCATAAACAGTTACACACAAATTCACATCAACATCAACACGAAACACTTGTCACATCATTCATCCATCAATTTTCTCAACAAAAACGTAAAAAAACGACATCAAACACTTCAATATGACTCCATTACGAAGGAATAACGAAATTTACCGTCGATTTCGGAGACAGGAACGACCGAGCTTTGACTCGAAGCTGAAATCCGGAAAAATGGATGAAATCTTCAGCTCATCGTCGTCAAATTATGATGGAATTCATGGTTGAAGAACTCACTCACACAGAAGGAGTGAAGGTGAAGATTTATATATAGAGTTTGATAGGTCGTGTTGAAAAGTTAAAGGAGCTTCGAATCTACAGAGATCGTAGAAGAAGATATTATTACGGGATGGAAACTTGACACGTGGGAGATCAATATACGGGCTGAGAGTTGGTTTGGGGCGGATTCTGGTTTTGTGGGATCATTTTAGATCCGATTTGGGCTGACACGTGGCGTCTTGTGAGATGAGTTAAAGGTTTTGTGTACTTTGTGGGGCCCATTGAATTAACGGAAGTGTTCTTTTCCGTTTGTTGTGTAATTACGAAATGCCCCTCAGGGAATGAGTGCAACGGATGTATTCAAATATCTAGTTACCGGTGTTATTTTATTTATGACTTATTATATTTTTTATTTAAAAAAAAAAACAATTTGTCAACTTTAAATTAGTAAGAGGTCTGAACCATTAAGTACTAATCAAGTAAAATATCTAAACTATTAAGAGTCTTATTATGAGCTAAACAAATAGCCTATTACTCACATAACATTTACAACCTTATTTCACTATGAGTTTATAAGACTCGACCTCTAAACCCTAGACTGGTTTATGTAAAATAGTGTACAATTTCATTACGTTAGTGTACAATCTCACTGTGTTATATATGAAAATTAGTTATTTTGGATATATAATTACTCTAGGAAATTTATAAAGATGAATATATATAGTGTGAGTTTTAAAGAGATACACTAAAAAAATAGAGAATCGAAAGCGATGCATTTAACATGTTAATAAATAATTTTAAAATGCCAAAAAAAGTCGAGGCTTTTGCATATAAAGATGTATAGAAATTATTTTAATAAAAACAAATCATTTTTGTAATATTTTACCTTTTTTACTGTTTTGTAAACATTCTTTTTTATTTTAAAACTACATGTTTTTATATGTAAAATCTCAGAAAAATATTTAAAAACTTGATTTTTAACATGTTAAGTTGAATTTTTAACATGTTATGATCCCCCAATGAACCATCTCCTATATTTATGCTATATTATAATGCACGAGGGAGAGGCGTTTTCAGATACCTAAAGAACTTTTCCCTTTTAATTTATAAATACACCCCTAAAACGAGAGTTAATTAGTCTTTTAAACGATAATTATATTTTAGCCTTTCGTCTTATTACACAGATAAATTCCTGAGTTTTAACATAACTATGGTTAAGTAGTTACACTTTTCTCCCTCCACAACAAACTTCTAATTTTTTTGTTATGTATTCTTGTCATATCTTATAAACTATAATGTTTTAAAAAAATCCAAAAGTACCGTGACGACCTACTCATTTTTGTCGATATTTCGATAGTTGTCTTGGTCAGTATTGACACGTGGATTAAGAGGTAAAATTAGATTATGCTCTAGTGTACAAGTGATTAAACCCAACGTGCTTAGTCATTATCTCAGAATGTTTAACGGCAATGCCAAAATATTAAATACCGTCAATTTAATTTTCTCATCTAGATTACACATTAATTCTCATCTTTAACAAAATTATAGATAATTAGTTAATAATTACTCTTTATCCTTTATAAAAAGCTACCCCCAGATTTTTTGAACGGTCTGTACGTTAATATATATATTTTTAAATTACACTGTGTAAACGAGTATTTTATTCTCTTTAATTTGTGTATAATATTGCTATAGTTCTTTTAATTAAAAAAATGTAATATTACATGATTAACAATGTCTAAGGGTGAGTAATAACTGAATCGTTAGCCGAAACCGAACCGAAATCAACCAAAAACTGAATTAACTGAAAACTTATTAACCGAAACCCTAATTAATCAAAACGGTTATCGATTTTTTTGTACCCTCATTTAACCAAAATTATCTAAACCGAACCATTCATATTTTCATGTATTTCTAGCTTTTATACCTTCTGTTCATATATTTCATATTTATACCCCTATTTTATGTATTTATACCTCCATTTCATGTATTATTAATCAAAAGTTTTAGCACAAGTTTGGTTTTGGCTATAAACCGAAATTAAATGAATCAAATAAAAAACCGTCAATCTAACTTAATAAACCAAACTGATTAACTGAAAACGGATTAGTTAATAAAATAGACTAATCGATGACATCGATTTCGATTAAGGATGATAATCTAATCAATCGAACAATGCACACTGTGGCAATGTCTGTGTTTCCCGCCGCATCACGAGCGCACCTATCGGGTTATTAACAAAAAATTATTTATCGGTGAGCAATAACTAAATCGTCAACCTAAGCCAAACTGAAACAGACAAAACCGAACCGAAATCAACCAAACACAGAATCCGAAATAACCAAAAACCGGTTATCTATTATTTTGTACTCCCATTTAACCAAAATTAGCTGAACGGAACCGAATCATTCATATTTTCATATATTTCTAGCTTTTATACCTCCAGTTCATATATTTCATATTTTACATTTTATATTTCCATTTTATATATTTATACTTTTATTTCATGTATTTGTACCTCAATTCATATATTTATAAACAAAAGTTTTCGCCCAAGTTTGGTTTTTGCTATTAAGTGAAATTAAATGAACCAAGCAAAAAAAAAAACAGTCAATCTAACCGAATAAACCAAAGTGATCAACCGAAAACTAATTGGTTAATAAAATAGACTTACAGATGACTTTGGTTTTGGCATCGGTTAAGGATAATAACCGAACCGACCGAACCATGCACAACACAATGAAACGGATTACTTGATTACTTCGCTTTTGATGTATTTCTATTACAATGATGCTATAATTAATATTATATGAATAAGAAAACTAACAAAAACGAGTATCGTAGTGCATGCGATATGTCGCTCCCGCCGCATCGCGCGGGCATCCTGCTAGTATATATATATATATATAGGGACGGTTAAAGAGAAAACTCATTTTATTGCGAGAACTTGAAAACTCCTAAAAAAGCTTAAAAACACACCAAATATATTTTTTTAAACATTTGTTTTTTCTGTAAAATCTCCTAAGAATTTATGTGTTGGCAAATTGTTCTTAAGTTCAAAACAGTAAGTTTTGAACTCATTTTCTCTCATTTTCTTTTTGTTTCTTGCTTTCCTCATACTTGGACAACCGCCGGAGTGTTACGACAAGTTTACCAAGGTAAACCAAGTTGGTACATCACCATTTTGAGATCCAGGCTGGGTGTTTTTCTTAAAACTTTTATACTTGTTCTTCTTGTACTTTGTTTATAGGATTTCTTTGTACCAAACCAAGTTGCCAATAAGCTCTATTGTTGGATGACTTGTGTTGTGGCATGAATTCAAAAACTTTGAGGACATATACCTCCATTTTTTTCATATAATCTAAGTCACCAAATAACTCTCAAGTAAACACAGTGAACAAACTACACCAAGTCTCCAACCATAATTATATTTGGAATGCACTCGTCTAGCAGAACTCACTTGGCTACTTGGTGAATTAGATGATTTAGTTATAATCTCATACTTGTATTCATGACCATCTGAATCATCCATGTGGTGATTTTGTGCAATGGTGAACTCTTGAGGTTAGTGTATGGCCCTACCTGTAATGCTTGACAATCATGACTATTGGACTAATAATAATAATAATAATAATAATAATAATAATAATAATAATAATAATAATAATAACAATAATAATATATCCATGTATATACATATAATATACACTTCTAAACCAAACCAAAAAACAAACCAATCCATGGTTGAATGTTACGTGTTAAGGTGGAGATTATCTTAGTTTGATTCCTCAATTTGGACTTATAATGGGTGACTTAGTGCCCATGAAAAATACAACAAATCATAGTATCCAAATGAGTGTCTAGACAAGATATATTTTCATGTACTTTCATAATTATGAAATTACAAATACATTTCCGTCATTAAACTCCATGAATTCACACACCTTTATTTATCCTTTTAGGGTAACTTGGTAATTCCATCCTTCTGAAATCAACTCATTACATTTGTGGAAACATCTTTGCAAACCGTGAGTATAATTGACCCATTTTACGCTTCAAATCACTTCAGGTTGTAACATGTATCATTATTAAATTCGCAATCACACATACAATCGATCTTATGCAAACACTCAATCCTTAACATGCTACTTGTTTGTACATACTCGAGTCCTATCATGCATGTTATCTATCATTAACTTTGCAAGCCTTCCTTAACATGTATAGCGGTATAGAAGTAGCACACCACCCATTTTGTGGTCATTGTTAAGTATTCAATCAATACGGTCTTATTCACTTTGGTGATAAGATTACGCTATTGGACGCTTTGGTTTGACTTATAGTTGATGCATGCTAGTATGTTCATATAACCTATTGAATAATTAACATGTGGATTCGAGACATTTTTATTCTTATGCTATATGGAAAAAACTTGTATGCTGACTGGCCTTTTTGTGTTGACGAGTACTTTACATACATGTTGCATGAAATTTATGATGATGAACGAGAAATCAACTTAGGGTGGAAATTATGCACCCCAAATTTTGTTTATGTATTTCTTTTCATGTTTAGTCATGTTATCCCAAATTGTTGTAATTTATTTTGAGACAATGTATCTTTGAAAGTTATGAAATGAAACGAAATTTGAAATCTTAATTTATTGTCACAAATAGTATGTTATGACGTTTTGAGCAATCTCGTCCGTCCCACCTCGATGTTTTCATCATCGGTTGGGATGTGATAGCATGCAAGTTAACGATAAAGCCCCATGTTTATGTAGCGTAAATGTGGCGTTGAGATGGCGTGATAAAGCCGCTAGGGACTTTAACCCACATCACCCAACCTAAGGCATATATTTGGAATAACTTCACATGGAGTTTGACCACTAGAATTTATGGCGTCGCCATAAAAGATTCGGTCATTATTTGTGTGGCCAAGAGGCCATTTGCTAGGATTAGTGAAACCTATGAACATGTGGCTTCCAACCATTTCCCCTATTCGAAAGATCAAAAGGCCCTGTTTGAAAGACCAAAAGGGTTTGCATGGTCTCTCTCATAGCATATTCACATATGTTTTGAAGATCAAAAGTGCTTTTTGCCTTTTGATGAGTTAACGTTGCCAACAGTTCACACATTTGGTGATTTTTTTTTTTGCTTTTGAAATTTAGGTATATGAAAATTGATAACCTTATTGTAATTATGAAAAGTATATTTTATTAATAATATTTTGAGTATAATATACAATCCAAAAAAGTGAGTTATTACTTTTTTTTCTCGTAGGTCCACTTTTACTTTACTTTATTTTATTGTAAATTAGGGTTAAAGGAAAACCTGCATTACGCGGCGAACGACGATCGTTCCACATTTCCTCGCCTGATGCGATAATAATTTTGTCGAAATTGATTTTTCGACATATGCTATAGAAAATGTAGCAAATTCGATTAATATTATTTCAGTATATTGTCATAACATCGACGTTCGGTACAACAACAACAATAATAATAATAATAACGAAAAGAAAAAAAATTAAAAAATTATATAACTTAAAGAAGAAAGGTAAACAAATAAAAAAGGAAAGGTAAAAATATATTAAAAAGAAAGATAAAAAAAAGTGAAAAATTAAATAAAAGAAAGGTAAAACGGAAAACGATGGATGGAAAAAATATATGGTAGGTAAACTATGTATCTGGATAAGATAAGATGGAGAGAGAATAGAGAGACGAGGAGCCATGATGGAACGTTGTTCGTAGAAGGAGAAGAGGGCAACTAGTGCATCATGCGACTGAGTCAATAATGTTCTTCATCAACTACCTACCGAAAGACTGCATAAACACTTACTATGGAAGATCTTTGAATGTTAAAGATGGATTAGAGACGCTTTTGTTCCAAAAAAAGGACAAGAAAGGAAACACTTTTGAGTTTTGTGAGATTCTCAAGGGTTAGAGACTGCTCAGACCTCCTTCAAGCCATGAACAAGGTTAGAGTTGACAATAGAAGAGTGTCTCTGAATCTAGCAAGATTTGAAGATAACAAGGAACGAATTGTTAACAAAATCGTTCAGCAAACAACCATGCTCGTAGGGAGAACATTAAACGCAACCAGAGTTTCGCAGACAAGTATGGGTACCAAAACCTTTGGTCACAACCAACAAAACTTTTAGCAAGGCGGTCGGCTGAACGACCAACACATCAGATGAAAAGATGAAGGCGTTTTAGATCTGGGAAGGTATCACTTCAAGATGATGGCGTAATGACTCCCTTGACGGGTCACTAAGAAACCCGTTTGACCTGGGAAGATTCGGGGAAACGTTATCTTCAGCTGGATTAACGGGCTTTAAACTAAGATACCTCGGGGGGTTGAACATTATGCCTTCCTTCCCATGTAACAAGGACGCAAAATAGTTCCAAACCAACAGAAAAGATGAATGGGAGCTGCAACTTGATTTTTCTCATGATTTTTCTTCGTTTTTCGCTTCTTTTGTCATTTTGCGGCTCGATTGCCTTGAAAATCAAAAGTAAACAAATATCGAACTAATTTACTAGTATTTTCAAGAAAACAATCTTAAAATGGATATAAAATTATGTGTAAATATGTGTAATTGTTCACACATCAAGAGGGTCAAGAGAATGAGTGCAGATCCTAATGTGAAGCTGACCCCTCCTAACTGGAAGCTTGGTAGTAAAAGAAAACTAACACCCAAAGCTGCAACAAAGTTATTCCTGATGAAACAAGAGTTGATTCATGCACAATAGGCTCCAAAGAACTCAATTGTTAGATTGAACGAGTCTACCCTCACAAGTGAATACACAAACTATAAAGTTGCATTAAAGAAGAATCCAAAGAAATTCCCTCCACCACTAACTGGGGAGAACACTTAGATTTATCTTGCTGATAAAAAAAAGCCTGCAATTGTTCCATTTAATCCCCAAGAGATACTCTCATACAATCCAAAAATCATGGAGAACTATATGAACAACCTAAAGGAAAAACATGGCTATGCCCATTGGATTCCAGGGTTAAATGAAGAAGAAAAGCTTCTCCTTGTAAAATACATGCCTGATGTTACATATGTGTTCAAAACTCTTAAAAATAAAGTTGTAGGTACTTATACTGTTGTTCTGGATTCAACACAAGAATCACCACATCAATCAGTGGCACACCAAGGGGTTATAGTGCCTACAAGGCCAGATTCACCTCCACCCACTGAAGTCCAAGAATTGCCTCCAATCCTCCCTAACCAAGGATTGTGAGATGGAAAGCAATGAAAAACTCAAATGATGTGTTAATTTATAGAGAAGATAACTTTGTAACCCAAATAGATGGGTATGGTATTCAAGGACTAAGTCTAGGTGACATAAAAGTCATAATGGATCTTGAGCTTGAAAATGATGACCAGACTATCAACATGGAGCTGGGAATCAAAGGCATGAGTAGAGAAAGGCTTCTTCACATCAACAAAGAATAAAGGACATGCAAATAAGTGTGATTTTGGCATCAACAGATCTAGGGAAGATTGTTGGTTATGTAAGATTTGCTGATGATTAAAACCGAAACGCAAAGTAACCATCTTCCTTAGTCTGGGAAATAAGATTATGCAATCTTCAAATTACTAGAAGTTCACCCCTTGAATGTTTCACAAACAACCACTAAACAGCTAGAAAAGAACTATTCTGATCAAAAGAGCTAGAAGACCAAGTCAAAGTGCTGAAATGAATGTGTTGGTCAACAAGTCAACAAATGAAGACAAAGTGTTGGTCAACTAGTCATGGCTCAAAGTAGAAGAGCTGGAAACCAAAAGTACTAGACTCTTCCGGTAGTTTGGTTTCCCAACTGTTTTCATCTGTCCAACAATTACACCTTTATTGGGTTGTTTTGGATCGTTTTCATGATGACATCACTAGCAGTTCTCTCCTCTTATAAATAGAACAATTCACTGATGTAATTTACCAACTCTTACAACTGAATATCTCATATCAAATAGTCTAGAGAGAGAAAGGCTAAATTAAGAGAGAGAGAGAAAGAGAGAGAGTATGCACCTAGTGAAGGGGAGGACAATTGTACTATGATGTATTGTTGAAATCAGCAACAAAGAAATCATTTGACATTCATTCCTTACAAATCCAGTTTATGCTATGATTGATGTGTTTATTACTAAGTTGTATTAATGATATTTTGAATCATTAAATAGTGTTTATCAAAAACACATAGAAGAAGACACTCTCAAATCCAACACATATTTCGTGTCTTACTTTCTTAAACCATCAACAAAAATATCCAAAAGATCAAACGAGTAAAGAAAGAAGAATTGTTAGAAAATGAGACGACATTCAAGGCACAATCCAACACTAAGTAACTAAAAGATCAAGGCAACCTTAACAAGCAAGAAAGGAAAAAATTCAGGACAAGCATGAAAAACAATTGCGCACAGTCTAATTCCAAATTTGAAAGCAACACGAGCTAATAGAAATTGCATAGTCAATCATGGAACAACACCGTTGGTGGAAGCAACAGTGGGTTTGTGTTTGAACAAATAAAACATATTGAACTTTGTTTCTCGAAGTTAACATCGAGCAAGCACATACTTCGTCATACAAGACATTAATGTTGATTTATGTGTGTTTGTTAAAATTAAGGTTAAAATTACTTACAAATGAGTACAGTTTCATAATACGTATAAGCACATTTGTATAATTAAGATAAAATTTATAAAAAAAATTCAAGATTTAAAAAAGATTGGTTTTAATTAGCATATGGTGTGAAAAAAACATGCATTATGATGTTATCACATAACAAGTTATATAAATTTAAAGAGTTTTCTATTGAAAAAACAAATATTTTGAGATCTTAAGTAATACTCATAAATTTAAAACATTTTGTAAAATAAGACAAAATTTTATAAAATATTTTGTAGTTATGCAAAACCTCAAAAGAAAAAAACAACCAACAATGTTTTCTTTTGTAAAAAATAAAATAAAATTCAAGTGCTCATAGGATGAGCATCCCTATGGATCAACAATGTAAGACCCTTTGCAAACATTACACCAGCCATGGGTATTAGAAATTTTGTTCATATGGAATCCCCAACCTTAAATACTATCAAAGGTTGTGGTCACATTAAATTTAAGTGGGAGGAGAACTCAACAATTAAGCCTTCTCAGATGTGAGTTATCTAAGGATGATGAGTGACGTCATGGCAAGTCTACACTCTTGTAACATAAAACAAAGTCATGAGATCTTAGTGGGGAAAGTGGATATTATTGATTCATATGAAGAGTTAAATGTTACGAATAGATTCACTCATTTGCAGTTCTAGATGGCAAGACAAACCACATCAATAACGATGAGTCTTTAAGGGTGTCTGGAACACCTTAGGCGGAACGATGGAGCATTAGTGGTGTTTGTGATGCCTTAGAAAAATCTCACATTAACAACGAAAGGAAGAGATATTGGAGCTCATAAGTAATTTCAACCTCAAATATCATTAATATGTGTTTGCACATTGATTGTGGATGAAAGGAGAACACCCTAGTTAAGTATGCTTTGTTTGGTGGGGGGGGGGGGGGGGGGGGGTAATCTAATGATGCGTGACCTCATGGTAAGTCTCCACCCACGTAACAAAAAACAAACTCACGAGCATATAGCGGGCAAAGCAAATAATATTGGTTAGATGCTATGGCGACCATTTTAGTATTGATAAGTTGTAACGGTGATCTTTACCATCTTAGAGAGATACTTTTTTGATAACTCTAAACTATTGTTTTGTCAACAGTCAGCCTACATGTTTTATGCAAGAACTAACATATTAACAACATACATTATTTTAAAGGTGATCTTTTCACTATGAAACACGGTGACATATTTAGTTTGACATAAATCTTGTGGCCGAATTAGATAACCAACCTTCAAAAAGCCATTTAAAACATATGTATAATCGTGTTATGCTAATTAAACGTGATTGATAATGTTTACCTCAAGAATCAAAACATATTAGGTTTATGTGGATATCATAAGGCATATATTTTGCATTGAAAGGAATAACTTCACATGGAGCTTGATCACTAGAAATTTGGTGTCACAAACAAAAGATTCTGGCATTATTTATGTCCCAAAAGGCCATTTGCTAGTATTTGTGAAACATAGGGACAACAAGGGGCTTCAAATCATTTCCTCTATTTGTAAGACCATAAGGTCCCCTAGTTGAAACACCAAAAGGACTTCGATCTTCTATGACATTCTCTCTCTTCATCTCTCTCTCTATATATGTATGTATGTGTATATATTATGTATGTATGTATGTGTATATAACTATAACTATATCATACCATCACACATGTTTAGATGATCAAAAGCGATTTTATGGTGTCTTCCATCATTCAACATCTTTCCTCACCAATATTGGATAGAGGTGACAATATTCTTTTCATTGACATAACTTTTTTAATACTACTTTTTCTTTAATTTAAAGAAAACTAATATATTTTTATTTGAGTCCTTGGTATATATAAAACATAGTAGTTTTATCTTTTAAAGAATATTATATGTATATATATGTTTGTGTATAGATATATATTGTTGATTGTGGTCCATTGCCTTTTCCAACCTGTATTAAGAATTATATAGTCGACATTTGGTATGGATTCATTTACTTTGCAGAGGGGTGTATGTATATTCTCCTTTTACTTTATAGATTTATCGTTACTAAAAGCGATGGTCGCTTAAACCTCACTCGCAAATAATTTCCGCGGTCAAATTTAGCGACCAAATTTTAAGTACTGATTTTGTGATCAACATATTTCCGATCGATGTTTTGACGACCCTTTTGGCAGCCGTTGTTGTGACCGAACCGATTGGTGAACTTCACTTTGTGGTTCAAGAAAAAAGTTATATTGTTAATAACTATTTGATATATTGTTAATAACTATTTGACACATGTTATAATATAAGTTAGATAGAGAGTTAATATTCACACACTCCTCATTTTTATTTCTCTTTATTATATATAGATATATATACAGAGTGAGAGGGATAGAGTGAAAAAAAATGTGTGAAAATAAGATATAGAGATGTAGAAATAGTAGGAGCCTAGATGAATGTTTTGAAACTCATCGATTTCAATCATGTCCTAGCATAAATTTTGTTAGGGTCAGTTACATAAAACAATTCTAAGTTTTTAACATATATGTTAATATTAAACAAAAAAAATTCAATCCTATTATGTTTTAATTAAAGTCTATACTTATATAAAAAACACGTAAATGTTCTAAAATATGATAGAATAGAATTCCAAATATGGAACAATGTTGATAAGGATAACTTTTCTTCATCATGTAAGATTGAATAAATTTATACATAAAGCAATAAAAATTATTTAGCTAGTGTTTCATGTCAACAAATATTCACTTGAACAAAAAAAAACAATTTATATAGCATTTATACGTAACAACTGTGCTGGTAGTCGGTCTTTAACATGAATACACCACAATTTGGTTTATTTATTTTTTCAGGTAATTAAAATGAGAAAATATGTTCACTTTTGTGATACTAACTCATGCTAATAAATGTGATGCACCAAAGACCCTTAGGTTATATAACTAGTTATTAATAAAATTCACCAAAGCAATAAACAAATTATTATTAAATTATTATCATTAAAGTACATAAATGGTTCATGTGGTTGATCAATTTTGGATTTAATCACTATTACTAAAAAAATACACAGATGATTCATATGATTTATAATTTTTACCAAAAGTACCTGAATGATTTTTATAATTTGCATCCAGTTGCGTTGTATAAAATAATATAATATTATATCTACATAGTACCTCATATAGTTTATGTGAGACTTATATAATAAGCCATTACATCAGAAACATATATTTTTAATCGAAAAAACAATTGAAGAATTAGTTTTTTTAAGTGTAAAAGATAAAAACTATTATTTATTTAAAAGTACTTTGTAATGCATTTAGTTTATAATATTTGTCGAAAGTATATGGATGGTCCTTATGGTTTGTATCTAGTTGCGTTGTATAAAATAATATATTTTTTGTCTACGCAGTATAGGACTGTCAAAAAGTCCGTTGTTTGAGGCTCGCTCGAAGTTCGCTCGAAAAAAAGTTCGGTTCGAAGTCAGCTCGGTTTGTAAACGAGCCGAGCCCGAGCCACGGTAGGTTTGATTCGTGGCTCGCTCGTTTGGTTTGTTTAAATCAAACCCCAAATTATATATGTGTGCGTGTATTCTAATATATCTAAGAAATGTTGTTTAATTAGTAACATGGTTATTTTTTATCAAAAGAAATAGTTTGTCAAGCTATAGTCTTAATTAGTAATATTGATTTAAAAAATGTATATTAAGGCAAGCAACATATAATCTTTTATTGTTCGTTTTATTTGTGATTTGCCCTATAAATTTAATGAACCATTAATTATGATTGTCTCTCAATTAAGGGATCTATGTGGGAGATAGGGGTGTTCAGAATGCCCTTCAGTTTTTTTAGCGTTGTGCAAAAAAGAAAAATCTATGTATCGGAGTATGTACAATGAAACCCTAATTTTTTTCTAGATCCATCACTATTTCAATGTGTACAACCTAACCCACAAATATCGTTTTATAATAAAACAATATCATGTATATAATGTATTTCATAATTTGTCAAAACGTCATTTCTTATATTTTTTACATATGTGTTTTAATCGCTAAAAATCGTAGCATCCTCGTCTTTGGAGTTCATGTTCTTATGTATTTAAGAACAATTTTGACGCTTTGTAAAATTAGATTTGGTTCGTTAGTTATTTTTCTTTGACGCTTTGTAAAAATAGATTTGGTTGATTGGTTATTTTTCCTCTATTTTCATAACTAAAACTTTGTTGAAAATACAAGTATACTCAATAAATATTTTTCTTATGATTTTTTCTTCTTTAACCTTTTATCATCTTGTCCAATCCACTAGTACAACAAGTAGGATGATATTATTGTTGAGAAAACTTTGAATATTATTTATTCCTATTTTCTACATTCGTTTGTGCATCTTATGCTTTTTAAGAAGGATTAGTGGTGGAGACTTGTTCACCTTTTGTTATGAGCCACGCCTTTTTGATGGAAACAAAAAAATGGAACATATCCCATGCAATTGTAGCCACTGTTTTTTCAAGGCCACTGTGACCTTTTATTTTGATTTGAAGCTTTCCCTTCTCATTTGGTAGGGTTCATTAAAACATTTATAGAATTGTTAACTATGGTTTAAGAAAACAATAATTCAAATGACCAGATGTGTCAGTTCAGTTGAAACGGTTTAGTTTTAGTTTAGTTGTTTGAATCGGATTTTTAAATTTTTTTGCCTTATGTTCAACTAGGTTATAACCCCGTGTATTACACGGGTTAAATAAATAGAAATCAAATACTTAATAACGAAGATTTAACAATTATAAAACGATATTTTAAGACACTTTTATGATATCCAAACAAAACTTTGTGTCATATATGATCAACACTTGTGATGTTTGCCAAATTTATAAAGATAAAACATTTGAACCATCTATTAGAAGACAAATGGTATCATCGACTTTCTCACGAATTGTAACAGTCATGTGAACATACATTTTAATAACCCAAGTTTTATTTAAATAATAGTGGTCTTAATTTATTAGTTCTAAAAAATGGTTGAGATGTCCAGATTAGTCATATAGCAATTAGCCAATTAGATAAACTTATAGGTACAAAATAATATTTAAATTAATTAGATAAGTATAAATTATTGGTAATTATTAAATTATATAACTTTAAAATTTAAATATCTGGACGTGAGTTGCATATTAAAAGGATGGTTGTTTTTTGATAAATTTATTAGTATGATAAATGTAGTTATTATTCTTCTTACATTTTAAATATATTAAATAAATAAATAATTTGTTAAGCAAGAAAATCGTTTCCTTCACCCTCGTTATGAAAATGCTCGATATTTGTTTCAATTATTAAGATATAATTTCTAACCTAGTAATTAATATAAATAAATAATAAAATATTTTATGAAACTTTATCCATACTTTTCTTAAATGTTTGAAACATACATTAAATATAATAATTTAAATTAAATAATAATTATCTACAATTAAGAAATTAAGATATAATTTCTAACCTAGTAATTAATATAATAAATAATAAGATATTTTATATAACTTTATCCGTAATTTGTTAAATGTTTGAAATATTTATTAAATTTAATAATTTAAATAAAATCATAATTATCTATAATTAAGGATGGTCTAGAATAATGACAAGTATCCATTTATTGGTTTCTTTTATTATATAGTATAGATATAGATTTTACAGCGTTGGCTTATAAATGTCATATCAATAATACATTATACTATTATACTATTGATCATTCACTTACGAGTGAATTACACAGATCATCCATGTGCTATATTAAAATTTCAGTTTTTGTTATTAACTTTCACGAGTAGGGTTTTAGACCTATTGTTCACTCACCCGTCACTGTTTTGTCCATGGAATTGATTTTTGTTAGAAAAAATTGTTAAGTACGTGTAAAATTACATTTACCTCTTTAGTTAAAAAATTGAAAAAAGTCACCTATGTCACACCCTAATTTTCATGTGTAATCCGGTGGACCCGGTTTGGGAATATCGTGACGTAAGTTGATATCATCATTACCAAACAATACAATAATACACAGCGGAAGTCTGGATAATTACTATTACAAACGTTTGAATGTTCAAAGTTCAAAAATAATAAATACAACGCTTGTAACTAGATCCACAGGCGGATCGAAATGTGAATACAAAATGAAACTTGACAGACTAAGGCCTTCTAAGCAAAGGGTTGCGATTCCTTTTAAGCTTCGCCGAGTACTTACAGCCTATTTACGTATACTTGTCACCTGCGCTTTAGTCTTTTGAAAATACTTGTCACACCCCGACCCGCAGCGGAAAAGGTGACCGGGGCATAATTGGGTTATCATCAAAGCTCATGACATTTATTATACGTTTCATATTCATTAATACAATTTAATGGAAATTTACAATAAATGATACAACATGTTCTAACTATCAATCTAAGCTTCTTGGTTCTCTTTTAAGGCATTTCCTATGTTTTCCTTGCTTCAACCTGTTCACCTGTATCATGTGTAAAAGGGTTTTTGGATCAACATAAAGTTGGCGAGTGAATCCTATGGAAAACATTTGAACAAGTTTATCCAATTGATTATAAATAATGTGCATAACCACATATGAGTAAATGTAGATGTAAATTTGTTCACACAACAAACAATATTGAATATTGCACACACATACACCAAATGATTGTTTTGAGGCACGCGTTGTTCGACTCGTCTCCCACGAAGAACTGATGGGCCTAATGAATGAGTTTTGAGGCACGCGTTGTTCTACGAACTGATGGGCCTTATGAAGGAGTTTTGAGGCACGCGTTGTTCTTACGAACTGATGGGCCTAATGAATGAGTTTTGAGGCACGCGTTGTTCTACGAACTGATGGGCCTTATGAATGAGTTTTGAGGCACGCGTTGTTCTTACGAACTGATGGGCCTAATGAATGAGTTTTGAGGCACGCGTTGTTCTACGAACTGATGGGCCTAATGAATGAGTTTTAAGGCACGCGTTGTTCAACTCGTCTCCCACGAGGAACTGATGGGCCTAAATAATTTGCATACAACTTTGACAATATGTAATACATCACAACCAACAATAGTTACATTCTAGTTTAGATCATATAACGGTGTAGCACGAGTTTGCATAAGAGAAATAGTTTAAGCGACACATGATACACCCCAAAACATGAATAAAAAGGGGAATTTGTAAGAATTCACTCACAGTGGGTGCGTTCGGTTGATGATGCTGAATGCACGCGAAGTGGTTTTAACCACGAGTGAGATTAACCTAGATAAATCGCATTATGGTTTGGTAAGTAAACGGATTTCATTAATCTATTTTAGTAGGATTTGATGGGTGTATTTTTGTGAGTTTGAGGCTATTTTCTAACCTTAAAATGTTATTTTTAAGTATTTTTAATTGATTTTTAATTAAAATAATTAAATAAAAATAATAAAAAATTTTGATTTTTTTCTGACCGTTGACTTGACGTTGACCGTTGACCTGACCGTTGACCGGTTCGAGTGCGTATTGTTGTGCGCTGGGTGAGGCTCGAACCCGAGACCTCCCGTACGCGTGCACGCAGCTCTACCAACTGAGCTACGTGTCTAACCCGTCATATATCCGATTTTAATTATATATATATATTAATTAGATTTAAACAGAAATCCTTTATTTTAAAAACGATTTTTAATCCAGAGAACCGGTGCGCTCCACAGGTCTCGAACCCGGGACCTGTGGGTTAGCGTACACACAGTCCACCGCTGGACTATGTGTCTCACTTGGTTATTAACTCGGTTTTTATTATACTTAACATAGACTGTAAGTCACCCGGTTCAGTTTAAAAAGGCAGATTTTTATTTCAAGTGAGTAAGGCTGGGACGGATTCGAACTCGCGACTTCAGTGTTTATTGTGCACACAGTCCACCGCTGGACTGTGTGTCTAACCCGAGTAATATCTTGCTTTTAATGATACTTAAACATTACCGAAACATCGTCTTCTTCACTGGTTTTAACCAGAATCGGAAATCGACTGGTTCGATGATTAAAAATGTTCTTTAGTGACAGAGGGTTAATTACAAGTGAGATTACATAAAAAGAATGAAGAAATTGAGCGTGAGGTATACCGATTGAATTCCGCTGTTTTCCGGCAGAACTCCGGCGACAGCAATCTCTTCCGGCAACGAGTGTCTTGCAGCAGAGAATCTTCAGAAAGCTTACAAAGGGTGTGGGTGACTTCGGTAAAAGTTTAGGGGGTTCAGTTAAGCTCAGAGATTAAGGACTCGGTTTTCCAGGGACGTACAAAATATTTCCGGCGAGTGAGTTTTTCGCCGAGAAAGGGTGCGATTTGAGAGTGAAAGGTTTCTGGTGAGTTGTGGGTGAATTTATAGGGTAGTATCGAGATGTATGGGGTCTGAATTCGGTCTCAATTCGAAGTCAGCCGTTCTCCGGCGGTTACGGCTGATGTCGCGGGTTCAGACGTCGGTTATAACCGTCGTGGGAGTTAATTCTTCGGTTAACTTGAGCGGAAACGTAAATTATCAGCGAAGTCGTAGGGATTTCCAACGACTGCTATTTGGGCGCAAATTGACTGAATTTGACTTCCGAACTTTATTATTTGAATTAATTGATTCCTTTTATTATCAGAAAATCAAAGTGGCGGAGCGGTTGATTGGCTGGGTGATAAGTTGTTTGTTGAACCGGTACAGACCCGGGTTCGAAACCCGGCAGAAACAAAACGTTTTTATTTTGCGATTTTTAACAGTTTTTCAAAAACTAAATATATATCCCCGTATAATAATTGATTATGTATCGTTTAAAATTATTTTGGGCATTTAATTCGCCACGAAAATTTTAACTGACTGTTCGGTTGATAAACGGAGCGGGTTTGGTAAATCCGTTTTTTACGGATGTTACAGTATCCCCTGCTTTTTAGAAATTTCGTCCCGAAATTTAAATAGTGATATATTTGACTAAAAGAATGATGGTGTTTAGTTTGACAGTTACATGCTTAGAAGAAATAAGGGTTTAAGTTTTTGTTTGAGGCGGTAACGTTCCTTGTAAAGGTTAAGTACCCTAATACAGGAATCGCTTTTTGTTGCCTACTGTAAAAGTATTGATAAGCAGAATTGATTTGCTAACTTTGATTTTATGCATAAAAGTTTGAATATGCTTAGAAGGTTAGGGTTATATCCTAAGGCAAAAATTCTAATACTACAATAAACACAGCAACTAATAATTGAATCCACATTCTGATAGCATATATGTTTGAATGGTGATGGTTCCTCTCTCGTTTGTTATGATGGAGAGGTTAGTTTATGTAGAAATGGAACACAATCCAATTTCTATAAATAGCGAGATGATATAAATGTAACACAAATTTCAACCAAGGCAATACTAAATCCTACATGGAACTTCTCATAACCGCCTGATAACGCCTCTGATCCTTTGGCAAGAATACTTATATATAGGAAGTACCAGCGGCGTATCCACCATACTCTTGTCAAATTTTCATTAGTTTTATCAGTAAGTTATGATTAGTTCTATGTGACTCTACAACCAATACAACAACTCATAAATGCTGAAAATGATAATGTCTGTGCGATCAAGGCTCAATCAAACGGAGCCGATCGTTTTGTATATACTGAGAATGAAAATGTCTGTGTGATCAAGGCTCAATCAAACGGAGCCGATCGTATTGCATGTACTGAAAATGATATACTTAATCTAAACAACAATCACACAAACAGCCTATACATGGAACCTTTTATAACCGCCTGATAATGCCTTCGATCATTTGACAAGAATACTTATATATAGGAAGTACCAGCGGCGTATCCACCATACTCTTGTCAAATTTTCATTGGTTTTATCAGTAAGTTATGATTAGTTCTATGTGACTCTAGAACATAAACAAACACAACAACCAGCGCTTGAGTCTTAATTCTGATAGTATACATGTTTGAATGATGACAATACCTCTCTCGTTTAATATGATGGAGAGGTTAGTCTATGTAGAAGTGAGACACAACTCAACTTCTTTAAATGATGAAACTGAGATACGTCGTGAGGTATGATGATATGAATATTAAATCAATGAGTATAAAATAAACTGAACTAGTAATTTGCATTAAAATTCTTGGATAAATTTCCAATTGAGATACGTGAAAATTGAGATAACATAAAGAAAAACATAAAAACTAAGTGGTTGGAGTTGAATCTTGATTCTTAGTGGGAGAAGGCTAGTTAAGTGGTTGGTTTGGACCGTTAATATCTTCAACAGGATTGGCGTTGATGTTATAAACTCTTCCTCTTGCTGGCGGTGGAGCTGGGTTTGTTTGATTTGCTTGGTTAACTGGGTTTGCTTGAGCTTGGGCGTTTATGATGTTAACCAAACGAGGGCATGTGTTTCTAAAATGGGTAGGGTCGCCACAATTGAAACAAGCTCGAACATATAGGAACATGGGGTATTGAGGTTGTTGATATGTTTGGATCATGGGTTGAGTAGGGGTTGAGGTTTGGTTTTGAGAGGTGCGGCAAACTTTGCTCAAATGACCGTAGCGTCCACAATTCGTACATAGTCGACAGGGTAAGGTAGATGGATGGTGATAGAAACAGGTGTTGCATTGAGGGTGAGGTCCAATTTAAGGTTTCTTATTTGGGTAAGTTGAGTTGGGTGCTACTTGAGTGATTGGGATAGTTTGGGGAGGTACAACTTGTGAAACTGGTTGGTTGCGTTGGGTGACGGCGAAAATTTGCCCATCTCGTTTTCTCTTAGAAATAGGTGGTGAGAGGATTCGGTTCGGGTGGAGTTTGAGGTTTCGGTTGATGCTTTATCCTTCTTCTTCTCCTCCTTGAAATCTTTGTTCCGGATTCGGTTCTCGGTGAGCACTGTTGCTAGCTCCATTGCTGCTTCCAAAGTTGCAGGCGAGGTACTTATTACAGAGTCTTGAATCTTTGATGGAAGGCCACGAATGTAGTGCTCGATCAAACGGTAGAGGGGAGTGAACAAATTTGGAACCATTTGATTTAACTCAAGGAACCTCTTGTTGTATGTGGTGTGATCGCCTTCCTTTTGTTTCAAAGCATGGAACTCATCCTCCAATTTCTTGATTTCGCTTCTTGGGCAAAACCGTCTTGTCATGATTCCCTTCAACTCTTCCCAAGTCAAGGTCATAGTATCTTCAACACCTCGTTTGGTCTTTTCTGTATTCCACCATGTGAGTGCTGTTCCAAGTAAACGACCGGTGGCATAACGCACTTTGCGATCATCGGGGCAATCGCAATTTAGAAAAGTGTTCTCCATTTCTTCGAACCAATGGAGGAGAGCGGTGACACCTTCAGTACCTTCGTATTTTGGAGGATCGCAGGATTTGAAATGTTTGTAGGTGCATTTAGTGACTTTTGGGGAAAGATTGACAGTGTTTTGATCTTCTTGTTGGGTTGGGTTAACGGAATTAGCGGTAAGGGCTTGTTGAACTTGAACTACGATGTTGGGTATTACGGTCGCCATTTGCTGAGCGATTTGGGCAGCCATGCGTTCACGGGCTTTTCCTGCTCTCATCTTCCTACGGGCGAGGTTAGAAGACATCTACAAGGAATACATATCAAGAGTATGAGTTGGATGCTTTTGGGATCGCGGGTCGTGTTTGGGAATGAACATTCATAAAATAAATATAGAAAAATAATTCTACTACATCCATTGGATGTCTTGGGCTTTGCTCGTAATTGGGCCTTGCATGCCACCATACTTCACCTTCGTAATCACGTGGGCCCCCATGATTACCGGGTTTTTCATATGGTTCGCATGTGTTAGCTTGGTTACGTACACTAAAACCCGGAGAAAATCGAGAAATATGTAACGTATGATATTCGGAATGTGCCCAGGTATGGACACGGTGACATCTCAAAGTGGGGTTAGTTCAAACGACGTTTGGTGTGGCATGCTTTGGCCTAATAGGTCCGTCGTACTCTCATCGTTAGTCCCCAGGTAGGCAAACTGGTCCGTTATTTTGGATTTATACGAATGCCAACCTAGACAGGACGTTCCGACTACCGGTACTTGTACCCTTCCGGTTACTACATGCCCGTCGCAGAACTTACTTTGATGAGATTTGAAAATTGCATCAAAATCTTTGAATAATGAGAGTATGAAAATGAATGGAATATATGAACATTGATATATGTATAATGAATATGTATATAAGCATGTGTGTTTGATTGTAAATATAAACAAATATGAAACAGATAAATATCACAAGTTTGTATGTAACCACCTAATCAATTAAAATTTAGGCAGACTATAGTATAGGCTCTAAGGGTCTAATAACCTATCCTATATCCCTATAGTCATGGCTCTGATACCAATCTGTCACAACCCGACCCGCAGCGGAAAAGATGATCGGGGCATAATTGGGTTATCATCAAAGCTCATGACATTTATTATACGTTTCATATTCATTAATACAATTTAATGGAAATTTACAATAAATGATACAACATGTTCTAACTATCAATCTAAGCTTCTTGGTTCTCTTCTAAGGCATTTCCTATGTTTTCCTTGCTTCAACCTGTTCACCTGTATCATGTGTCAAAGGGTTTTTGGATCAACATAAAGTTGGTGAGTGAATCCTATGGAAAACATTTGAACAAGTTTATCCAATTGATTATAAATAATGTGCATAACCACATATGAGTAAATGTAGATGTAAATTTATTCACACAACAAACAATATTGAATATTGCACACACATACACCAAATGATTGTTTTGAGGCACGCGTTGTTTGACTCGTCTCCCACGAGGAACTGATGGGCCTAATGAATGAGTTTTGAGGCACGCGTTGTTCTACGAACTGATGGGCCTTATGAATGAGTTTTGAGGCACGCGTTGTTCTTACGAACTGATGGGCCTAATGAATGAGTTTTGAGGCACGCGTTGTTCTACGAACTGATGGGCCTTATGAATGAGTTTTGAGGCACGCGTTGTTCTTACGAACTGATGGGCCTAATGAATGAGTTTTGAGGCACGCGTTGTTCTACGAACTGATGGGCCTAATGAATGAGTTTTAAGGCACGCGTTGTTCAACTCGTCTCCCACGAGGAACTGATGGGCCTAAATAATTTGCATACAACTTTGACAATATGTAATACATCACAACCAACAATAGTTACATTCTAGTTTAGATCATATAACGGTATAGCACGAGTTTGCATAAGAGAAATAGTTTAAGCGACACATGATACACCCCAAAACATGAATAAAAAGGGGAATTTGTAAGAATTCACTCACAGTGGGTGCGTTCGGTTGATGATGTTGAATGCACGCGAAGTGGTTTTAACCACGAGTGAGATTAACCTAGATAAATCGCATTATGGTTTGGTAAGTAAACGGATTTCATTAATCTATTTTAGTAGGATTTGATGGGTGTATTTTTGTGAGTTTGAGGCTATTTTCTAACCTTAAAAATGTTATTTTTAAGTATTTTTAATTGATTTTTAATTAAAATAATTAAATAAAATAATAAAAAATTTTGATTTTTTTCTGACCGTTGACCGTTGACCTGACCGTTGACCGGTTCGAGTGCGTATTGTTGTGCGCTGGGTGAGGCTCGAACCCGAGACCTCCCGTACGCGTGCACGCAGCTCTACCAACTGAGCTACGTGTCTAACCCGTCATATATCTGATTTTAATTATATATATATATTAATTAGATTTAAACAGAGATCCTTTATTTTAAAAACGATTTTTAATCCAGAGAACCGGTGCGCTCACAGGTCTCGAACCCGGGACCTGTGGGTTAGCGTACACACAGTCCACCGCAGGACTGTGTGTCTCACTTGGTTATTAACTCGGTTTTTATTATACTTAACATAGACTGTAAGTCCACCCGGTTCAGTTTAAAAAGGCAGATTTTTATTTCAAGTGAGTAAGGCTGGGACGGATTCGAACTCGCGACTTCAGTGTTTATTGTGCACACAGTCCACCGCTGGACTGTGTGTCTAACCCAGTAATATCTTGCTTTTAATTATACTTAAACATTACCGAAACATCGTCTTCTTCACTGGTTTTAACCAGAATCGGAAATCGACTGGTTCGATGATTAAAACATGTTCTTTAGTGACAGAGGGTTAATTACAAGTGAGATTACATAAAAAGAATTAAGAAATTGAGCGTGAGGTATACCGATTGAATTCCTCTGTTTTCCGGCAAAACTCCGGCGACAGCAATCTCTTCCGGCGACGAGTGTCTTGCAGCAGAGAATCTTCAGAAAGCTTACAAAGGGTGTGGGTGACTTCGGTAAAAGTTTAGGGGGTTCAGTAAAGCTCAGAGATTAAGGACTCGGTTTTCTGGCGACGTACAAAATATTTCCGGCGAGTGAGTTTTCGCCGAGAAAGGGTGCGATTTGAGAGTGAAAGGTTTCTGGTGAGTTGTGGGTGAATTTATAGGGTAGTATCGAGATGTATGGGGTCTGAATTCGGTCTCAATTCGAAGTCAGCCGTTCTCCGGCGGTTACGGCTGATGTCGCGGGTTCAGACGTCGGTTATAACCGTCGTGGGAGTTAATTCTTCGGTTAACTTGAGCGGAAACGTAAATTATCGGCGAAGTCGTCGGGATTTCCGACGACTGCTATTTGGGCGCAAATTGACTGAATTTGACTTCCGAACTTTATTATTTGAATTAATTGATTCCTTTTATTATCAGAAAATCAAAGTGGCGGAGCGGTTGTTGGCTGGGTGATAAGTTGTTTGTTGAACCGGTACAGACCCGGGTTCGAAACCCGGCAGAAACAAAACGTTTTTATTTTGCGATTTTTAACAGTTTTTCAAAAACTAAATATATATCCCCGTATAATAATTGATTATGTATCGTTTAAAATTATTTTGGGCATTTAATTCGCCACGAAAATTTTAACTGACTGTTCGGTTGATAAACGGAGCGGGTTTGGTAAATCCATTTTTGACGGATGTTACACTTTAGTCTTTTGAAAATACGTCAGTTTTCACTGGTAAATACATTTAACCAACTCATTTTGGAAATATTTCGAAAACATTTAGTTTTGTTTTATAAATAACTTGGGATAAATAATTTTATGTTATCGGTTTTACATGCTAATAATACACTTGGAGCCCGAAAACTATGTCGGGATCCTGATTAATCGACACGCCACTTAAACACCTTTAATAGGTGCACCCTTAATGGGTCATACTTTATTAAGCATCTGACGGGTGTATGCCTACACCCCGTGCTCGGTCGTGGCCATTCGCAATTAAATCAGCCGTGGATATCCAGGACACGGTCGTTTTAACCCCAAAATGTTTAATATTAAGCAATACGAATTAAAATGGATTATTTGAATTCCCGGCTCATTGGTCTTTGATCCCATATCCAACCATGCGGTATTAGTATACCGTATCCCAAGCCCGTATAAGGGAAAATAAGTTAAAGTATTTACCTGGTTTGCAAAATCTTCTAATAAATAAGAAAATAAGCAAAGCACAGCCGTAATCAAAATAAACTAGCTTGGCGACAATCTACCGGAAGTCTCTAGTCTGGAATATATGGTATTATTAACCGATTAGTTAGCTAGCGGGTCTTTATTTAGTCATTGACTTAGACCGGCTAACTTAAAATAAGAATAACGGTACGAAACGCTAGATTAAGCGGTGACCGAAAAAGAATGTAATTTGGACCCGAAAGTACTAGGACTTGTATAATATGGGTTACCATTTTATGTCACACCCCGACCGCAGCGGAAATAAGAATCGGGGCATAATTGGGTTATCACCAAAGCACATGACATTTACTATTATGTTTCATAATTAAATGAAGTCAAAGTTACATTTCTCAAACATTCAAACATGTTCATTCATTACAAAGGAAAATAACCAAACATAATAATCCAAATACTAAATCGTTTTATTTCTTCTAATCCAGGTCCTACGTGTTCCTAGCTGCTGCTGGTTCACCTGTATCATGTGTAAAATGGGAGGTTTTTGGGTCAACATAAGTTGGCGAGTGAACCTTATAGATAAACATTTGATAATGATTTTCTGGTTAGTTTATCCATAAAATATTGTGCATAATCATAAAAGGACATATGTATGAAATCAAGTAATGGCAACATCAGTTACAATTATAACATACATTAACAATCGATAGCATACATGAACATACCAACATCATATGATAATTAACATAAATGAACTGTGCGATCAAGGCTCAATCAAACGGAGCCGATCGTATTGTATGAACTGAAAATGTAAATTGAACTGTGCGCTCAAGGCTCAATCAAACGGAGCCGAACGTATTGCATGAACTGAAAATGTAAATTGAACTGTGCACTCAAGGCTCAATCAAACGGAGCCGAGCGTATTGCATGTATTGAAATGTAAATAAAATGACCGATCAAGGCTCAATCAAACGGAGCCGATCGTGCGGGCACGCCCTGATCAACCGCATAATAAAATGGGGATCAAACTCAACCTCGATGGATGGGGAGCTACGGCCTCAGCAATTGCATGTACTGAAATAATAATTTGCAAACAATAATAACTACTTATCAGCAACAACTAACACACATGTCATGATATGATATACGCACAATAACTTAGTTATAATAAGTGAATGAACAAGACACATGATACACCCCAAAAACGTGATTAAAACGGGGAATTTGAAGGGTTCACTCACATTGGGTGCGTTGGATTTGAGTTGGTGAAATGCGCACGATTTAGACGAAGCGAGTCAACGAGGAATCACTAGCCTAAAATAATAATGGAAAAAAAATATATTAAATGAATGGATTTTATTAAAGATTTTAATGGGATTTTTAGATATATTTTTGTGAGTTTTTGGCTATTTTCTATCCTTAAAAATGTTATTTTTAAGTATTTTTAATTGATTTTTAATTTAAATTAAACAAATAAATATTTAAAAAAAAATAATATTTTTTTACTGTTTGACCGTTGACCGTTGACCGGTTCGGTCAGCGGTATTACTTGCGCCGAGCGGGATTCGAACCGGTGACCTTCCGTTCACGCGCACGTAGCTCTACCAACTGAGCTACGTGACTAACCTGTTAGAAGTCCAGTTTTAATTATATTTATACACTTATTCGAATTTACCGAAAATTCCTTTATTTTGCAAAACGTTTTAATCTCATTGAACCGGTGCTTGTGACGGGACTCGATCGCGCGACGTGTAGTTTGTTTTGCACACAGTCCACCGCTGGACTGTGTGTCTAACCCGGTTATATTCTTGAATTATATTATACTTAACAACTACTCGATCCAACCCGGTTAGTTCATGAATAAAAATGTATAGTATTACGCAGTGTGTGTGAAGTAAGGATCGAACTCGGGACTTGTATATAAACTTTGCACACAGTCCACCGCTGGACTGTGTGTCTAACCCGTTAAATATCCGAATTATAATTACTCTTATAATCTGAAATAAGTTCATCTTCTTCATCGGATTAAACTGTCAGCGTATTTCAACTGGTTAAGATTGAGTTTGTGACTTTCAAAGATCTTAAACACTAATAGTAATTCAATAGTAAGGAATGGAAAGAGTTTAAAGAACAGGATTTACCGATTGGAGATAAACACAGAAATCCGGCGAAAGCTTTGTCGGTACAGAAATTGAGCTCCGACTGTTGAAGCAATTAACAGTGTAGGTCGATTATTTATAGAACCAGATCATCTAAACAAGGTTTAAATGAAGTGTAGGATGTCTTACCCTTTCACAGTGAAATTCCGGCAATTTCAGAAACTTTCCGGCGAGGGTGGGATTTCCGATAAATGTTGGCTAAGATTGATTCTGATGATGGAATTGTGTTAGAGTTTGACTAATCACATGTTTTAAACAAAAAGAGTCGAAGAATTTACCGTGAAAATGCAAGTCCCGGTTTTCCGGTGAGTTGCAGAAAATCTCCGGCGACCGAAATCAGAGGGTTTTACAGTTCAGATTCTTGACGAAAATGGAATTGAGTGTTATTGTGATAGTTATGAATCGCACAAATGATCAGGACTAGGATTTAATTAGAGTTTGGTATATTTTCGGTTTCAAATACCGGAAGTGATGAGGTCTTTAAGTTCAATCAATTAGGACTTAATTAGAAACTGATATTCATCGGTTATGAGCTAGACAAACGAAGTCGAAAAGATTCAGCGTTCAGTTTGCCGATTTCCGTTATTCAGATATCACTATCCGTTAATTCGTGTTTGCGTATAAAACTCAATTGTTTTCCTAATGTCAACAGAAAACAATTGGTGGCGGAGTGGTTTGAAGACGGAAGGATAAGTTGTTGAAGGCAATTGACCCGGGATCGAGTCCGGTCCGCTACAATGTTTTTTATTTATTTTATTTTAACTTTTTATCAAATATAATTTTTATAGTTTAGTTTATATATTAATTATGTAACGTTTAAACTCAAAATACTCATAAATACTTAATGAAATTTCGTAACTTGGTATTTGATTACAAAACGGAGCGGGTTTTGGAGACCCGATTTATACAAATGTTACATTTTACATTCTGGAATATGAGGATATTTTGATATGGTTAAACCCGTTTCGACTAATTTACGTATACTAGTCACGTAGGCTTAACCTTACGCATATAAGCGACAACGGGTAACCGGGTGAGTCCTATACAAGTTCCATACACCATTATGTTTAAAATATGTTATTATAACAGTAGGTTATGAATATGACAACCCGTTATGGTTTTAAAAGCAAACCATGCCTTAAAGGGTATTTTGGTCATTTTGAAATGTAGTAAACGAGCTTATATGTAAACTGATGTTATTAATATAAACATTCTATAAAAATAACTATTTTATGGTGTTATATCAATAGGACATCAATTATATGCGTGGTTTATAGTTTAAGACCAAACTATGTCCCAAAAGGGTAATTTTGGTTATTTCACATATAATTGATAACTTATTTGGGAATCTGAGTTTAGGACATGTACTTACTGTTAGTAAGTTGAAAATATGTTTTGAAGTAAGTAGGCATCAAGCCTCAATGTTCTAATATGGTTTTCAACCATATTATGCGCCGAAACGGCGATTAAGTCGCTCAATGACGATTTAAACGGTATTTAAGTAAAACTGTTGTTGTGACCAGGTTTATATGACCAAAATATGTTAATACATATATTATGTCAGTATGTATTATGTTTTGGTTCATAAAAATGTTTATAACCCATTTAAAGTGCCAAAATGGCAATATCGCCATTTAAGGACATAATGTGCAAACTAGAGATTAAACTCAGTTTGCAACCTGAATAAATTTCCCAAATAATCCTAATAATGATATTATATCAGTAGGTTAGGAGTTTTGATGTCAAAATTATGTTTAGACTATTTTATGCGTAAAAAGGGTGTTTTAGGCATATTTACGGATACTTGCATAATAACTCGGATTACTACATGACCATGTCCTATAACTCCAGAGGGTTATAGTACACTATAACATGGTCATAATGCAACTTAGGGACAGAAGCTAATGTTGCTAAGTCGGGTCAGAACTGAAAGTCAAAGCAGAAGTCAAACTTTGCGACTTTCGGTTGCAAACCGACTTTAGACCTGGAATTGACGAGCCGAGCATGTTCCTACATGTTCTTATGATTATTACCAAGTTATTAGGATGTCAAAACAGGTTTTATAACATCTACATTGTTGAATTTATTTCAAAACTGACCCATTTGACTTTTTATTAACATAACTTTGACCCGTCAATTGACCAAGCTAACGTGGTAATCAGGAGATGCCCTCTTGAGGGATTAACACCTACCTTATTACGATCACGTAGCCATGTTCGCCACGAACATTAGCTGGACCATAATGGTCTCAGCTTAAAGTCAAGGCGTTTTTACGTTAACGCTTTGACATTGGCTTAAAACTTAATAAAACTGAAAGGAGAGGGTTGGAACACTTACAAGTGAACCAAAGATAACTAAGAGACTCAGAGGAAGTCCCCAAAGAGCTCAGGAACCTCCAAGTGAGCAATAGAGAGAAGAAGGGAAGAATGAGCAAGTTCTAAGCTTCCTTATGGATGCTATTTATAGCAAAGGATGGGGCATGAGGCCATAACAACTGTCCAGGAGTGTTACCAGAGGTCTCCAGATGGTTTTGGACGTGTCACAACCAGCCAAGAGAGTGGCATTCGCGATTAAGTGGCATGGCAAGAAGCTTCCAAGTAATCTGTCACTGGCAGTCCCTTACGGACCGTAAGGGTTATGCCTTGCGGTCCGTAAGGACCTCTGGCGCCCACAGATTTGAACTGGTTACGGACCGTAACCAATAAGGCTTGCAGTCCGTAACCAATAAGGCTTGCGGTCCGTAACCGCCTTGCAGAAACCATGATTTGTTTAGCCTTACGGACCGCAACCAACCCGAGATGGTTACGGTCCATAAGGACCTTCAGAGATTGAAAGTTTGGCATTTTTACCACTTTGGTCCTCCGACTTTTCTTGATGCACGTTCAGAGGTTATTAAAATAACATGACGGTGTCTTTGGTCCTTCTCGGCTACACGTGGCAACCAAGAATTTACGGGACACGTGTCGAATTTTTATTAGACGAAATTTTCGAGGTGTCACAACCTAATTTAATGTTTTCTTTCTTTCTCGTCACATGAATCCCTCCCCCCTCCATGCCCTGACCAACAACCGACTATCACGTCATGTCTCACCCGACCAACACGAGCCACCACACATCTCAAATGGTGTTGCATCACAACTAGGGGTGTGCAAAAAACCGAATTAAGGGACCCATAACCGAATTAACCGAAAAAACCGAACCAAATAAAAAATTGGTGGGTCGATTAATGGTTTTTTTGAAAACCGAAAGTAGCGGGTCGGTTATAGTTATCATTTTTTCCATACCCACCATAACTGAACCGAACCGACATGTAATAAATCTTTGTAGGATTTCGAACTTTTCACCATATTTTTAATATTTGATGTTTTTGACTGAAGATTTTTAGTATTTATGGGTTTTTCATATCGTTTTGTGGTTTTGGTTGAATGTTTATTTAAATTTATGGAATGTATCATATCACTTTATTTGAATATTCAATAATAATTGCTATTAATGTTATAGATTATATGTATTTTTAATACTATGTAATATACTAATATATACAAATATGCAATAACGATTTATTCCATGTCAAAAAAAATTAAGCTATTTTTAGCTAAGCTAAATACACGGTTAACCACCATAACCGACCCGCTATAACCATCAAAACCGAATAACCATAACCACCATAACCGATCGATTATGCTTATGATTATCCATTAACCAACATCACGGTTATGGTTATGATTTTAGGTCAAAACCAACCCAAATCGACCAATACACACACAACCCTCACTCCCTTCTCTGTCATATATATCGAGAAAGTGGTGGCGCTAACCCCTAAATCACAAGTGACGACAACCACTGATTTGTTGCAGTTTGTTCAAACCACCATCATCGTGGATTTGTTGAAGTTATTGATTTTATAGTTGCAAATAGGGCAACCGGCACTTTGATGATGGTGAATTGACATGTTAAAGAGGAAATGGAGGGGGCTGAAGTGTTGGTTTCATGATAATGCATAATACAAAAGTAGCAATGGGATTCATCATATTTTTCTCATTTCTTCTTCACCATATAAATGTTGTTTTGAAAAGGCGTTAGTATCATCAGTTTTTTTAAAAAATAAACTAACGTAAAATCAAACAAACATCTATGACATGGACGAAAAGTGTGCATGTGAAGTGAACAATATAGACTATAGTTGTAATTTCTCATACCTACGACTAAATGTTGAAATTTTAACATGCCATGAGGACGATTGACATAATTTACTATCCACTTGTATATGATACTACCACCACATTATATTTTTGTAATGGATCTAAGGCTTAGGATTCTAGGCAAATGTCTAGGACCTTTAATTTTTTTCTCCATATATTACATGTGTATTTAGCATAACAAACACACACGTGCATACATAATGACCCAAACAAGTAAAATGTCTAGACCCTGGCATCGTGCTAACTGCAACCGACGTGAATGTCAATTGGGAGAGAAATTATGTGTAATTGAATGTCGCTGATGGTCGATTTGCAATTGAGTAACCATAAAAAAAACAATGTTGCGATTTGATATTCGTGAATTTACGACTTGATTTTGTGATTTGCTATTGCTTTTTGATAATTTTTTTTAGGTTCAAGTCTCTCAAGGGCCCAGACTTTGTAATTCGCTTAGGGCCTTCAAAAACGTTGGGCCAGCCCTATCTGGCCCTATACTCGAATAATTGTCCGAAATATTTCAGGTTTATTTTTCCGGTTTGTATTTTATATTATCCATCATGATCAGATTTTTGTTAGTTTTGTTGATTACTTTCACGTAATCTTACAACTATAGTCACCTTTTTCTTTTATGTTGTTTCAAAGTCGCAACGTATTTATTATTGAAAGCTTAAAAAAACTATACATTTTTTTGCTATCATGCATTAGTAACCTTAAGATAATATTTTCTAAAATATATAGTTATGAGTTGACGCTAACTCGCGCGTTAGGACGAGATGTCGATCATGCTCCACCACCCAACTAATTACTTTTACCAAGTCATAAAAATGTAAACATTCTTGGCTATCTATATTTATAATTCTACATTAGTAACTTCAAATTTGTTCACGCGTAATTCTAGAAGAAAACAAATAAATATCCTTGAAGAAATAATTCTTTTCAACTCTTTTTTTCTATTTTTTTTATAAAAACACTAACTGGCATAAGTTATGAGTGGCTAAAATTCAATATGAAATCATCACCATTCACCAATCTTGGACCAAAATTTCGATTCCATAACAAAATTTCCGTAGTATATTATTAGCTATTATGTGTTATGTTAAAAATTATTTTGTCTATGGGGATAAACTGGTGATAAAATGATGTATTCTTCAACAAGTAATTATGAGTTCAAATCCTAAAAAAGGCAGGTGCGGTGATTTTGGTCGTTAAGAAGTATAAATTTATCTTAAGTAACTATTGCATAGAATGCACTAGTTATAACTTATTAATTTTTTAGATAAGTATTGTATGTAACTATTAAAAAGAATATATTAATTACAATATATTATGTAAATAATACTTGTCATAATTATTATGGTGGGCAATGATAGGAGACCCGGGCAAACTTGGGTTCGATCCTTGAGCCAAGCGGGTTTTACCTGTAATTTCACCGTCGTATCCACGGGCGAGTGGGTTACCGGGTTTTCCTCAGAATTTGTGGTGGACTCTGGTTACTCTCGGGGTACTCCGTTTGGTACAGTGAGTGCCCCGAGAGTGCTCGGGATTGATTTTGTTGGCCGTTAAAAAAATATGTTTCATTTGCAATTATGTGGTTTCTCTGCGTTAATGTAATTCTAGTTCTTCGACTTTATCTTCATGGTGTTTCTTCTTCGTCTTCATCTTTGTTACAGAATTTTGGCATTTCATAGCTAAACCAAAAAAAACAAAACATGATTGTATAATAAACAAAGTTACATATATAATAACATTGTAGTTATATACATAATTACATATAATCTTGATAAGAAATCTTACTCTCTAAACATACCTTATAATGAGAATTTTGATGGAACCCTTTTTAAAAAAAGAATGTTGAAACATTAATTTATCATTTTGTTCATCATATTCTTCATGGTCATTGTGTTATTCGTGTTTATTGTATTGATAAAGAAATCACTATAAAAGTTGATTAAAAAACCCTTGCAACATACATTGGAATCTCTATAGCGATGAGAAAAGTGATGATAACTTTTTACAAGAAAATTCCTTAGAAGAAAATTTGTGATCTTCATGTACATGTTGTGACATGCCAACAAAAATTTAAATTATGCTATAAGGAATCAAAAAAACTGAAACAGAGAAAGTGAATGACCATGTACATACCCCTATAAATATGGTATTTGTTAGTGTGTTACAGCGGTATATTACCGTGGGTATTTGATGGGTATCGGTTGGTTCATTACAATACTTGTACAATACATGCACTAATTATAGAAAATCGACAAGTGTTTTATTTCGACTGAAAATGATAAAAGCGAACGCTGGTACTAATACTGATGTTGTTCGAACGTTATCGATGGGTTCCAGTTGTTTCGGTACTCGTACCGATATTCATTTATCATCGCAAATGGAGTTGTCTATATGAAAAATTATCGAATCCGAAAACCATAAAAATGAGTATATGTACCACTTTTCTTTGGTACCGTACGGTAGCGATACGAACGTGTCATTTATTGAAAGCAAAAACAATAATAATTAATATTGGTACTAATACCGTTGTTAATTAAAAAATCAAGTTCAATGATAATAAAATCAAATTTATTAAAAAATAAATAAATACTAAAAGGGTTCACGCACAATGCGGTGAGAAACATATACACTGTCAGTAGGCCTGTAAATAAACCGAACGCTCATGAACTGTTCGGCTTGAAGTTCGTTTATTTAATAAATGAACGAACACGAATAGAAAAATTTGTTCATTTAACTAAACGAACGAACATGGACACATGTCATGTTCGTTTATTTACGTTCATGAACGTTCATTTATGTTTGTTCATATGCGTTCGTTTATTTATGTTTATTTATTTGTGTTCGTTTATTTACGTTCGTTTATGTTCTTTTATTTATGATCGTGCATTTGTATATTTTAATTTATAATTAGATTTCAAATATATATAGATAGATATACAAGTAAACAAAATTTCATACATATCCATATATCAACCCTTGTATATTTCTTTACTTTTTTTAAATAATTAAATTAAATTAAATATAACCTATACACTAAAGAAAACCTAGAAATTTTAGGCTATCATATTTGAACTTATATTGACTATTTATATCCCTTTCGTATCTCTTTCTTCATAAGTTTCCGCTCACCCCCACCAAACTATTCATCTTCGTTTCTTCATTGATCGTTGTCAAGTATATAGTTCTTGGTGTATCTAAGCAATATTAGTATGTATCGATATTGTATAATCTTATTAATGCAATTAAAAACATTCATATCTTCATATTGGATGTAAGTTATATCTATTTTATTATATAATATATATTATTTCTAATGTCATTGTATGTATGTAGTACATATAGTTTGATGAATGTTTAAGGCACTCTATTGTTGCAATGATTATAATGAATGTTTATTGTTCTTGATGAATGTTTAATGCACTTTATAGTTAGCCATATTTTGTGTTGTAACTAGTTGTATTGTATAACCATCACTAATGCTTTAGTGGTGACTACAAGTATTTAAGTTCCACCTATGGTGGGTTCGGGTGAGTTTTCCCTTCTAGGTCTCAAGTTCAAGTCTGAGTGATAGAAGTTTTTCATTGAGGGGTTTAAATTGTGGAAGTATTGTGCGAGGGGGCTCTCTAGCGCGGATGCGGTTAAGACAACGTATGCTATACCTCCCGATATTCGCGAATAATTCACACCTTTAAAAAAAAACTAGTTGTATTGTATAAGGATCTCTAAAGATATTATAAATATTCTAGATGGAAGTCGGACTATGAAAGTATATTGACCATTAACTGTTTTTTTTTTTCTGTTAGGTTATCAAATAGAGGGATGTCTCTACCACGTTCAAATGATACAAAATTTCAAGCTAGTGTGAACACTCCCATGTCAGAAAAGGCGCCTAATAGCGGTGATGTTATAGTCGTTAAAGATGAAGAAGAGAATAACAACGGTGAATTAAATAATAATGAAGAAGTAAATGATGCAGAAGACAATTCCCATTACACTAAAAGGAAAAGAAAGAAGACATCAATCGCTTAGGTTCATTTTTGCACAATAACTAATGTCGATGGAAGTGTAATCCATCAATGTATAATTGTGGAGATAAATTTGGCAAGTTTGAGGATGAAACGACCACACCATTAAATAGACATATAAAGAAGTATTGCCCAACAGTAAAAGCCGACAATAAAGGGAAGTTAAAGTTGAATCTTTCTTTTGGAAAAGCATCAGGTTCTTTGTGTTCTGTTCTATTTGAATTTTTTATATAGTGATTTTAATGCTTATATAACATTATATCATTAGCATTAGGTTAATGTTTTTCTTTCTTTTTCTTGAACATTAGGTTCTTCATCAATAGTGCAAAACTGGAAGTTTACAATGCAAGGATGAAGGAGGTTATTTCTCATTTGATCATGGTGCATGAATTGCCATTTAATTTTGTTGAGTATGAGTTGTTTAATGTGATGATGAAGGAAGTTAATCCGGAATTTGTTAAGATCTTGGGTGCAACAATTCGACAAGATTGTGTATCTAGTTACGAGCTTGAAAAGAAAAGAATTCAAAAACTTGTTGGTTCAAGATGATGTAACAGAAATTCTAGGAATAATTGGCGATGTTCGTGAGAGTGTGAGTCATGTGGGTGCCTCTCTGAGGCGATTGTATCTTTTTAGTGAGCTCATCAAGCAGTTACAATTGAAAAATAAATATCTTATCTTGGATGTCACTACTCGGTGGAATGCAACATATGCTATGTTGTTTACGGCTTTGGAGTTTAAAGAAGCGTTTGAGAATTATCCCGACCGAGAAAGTACAAACAATGCATTGCCGAGTGGTAATGATTGGAAAAACGTCGAATATGTTTGTTCATTTTTGTCACTTTTCAACAAGAGGCTACCAAAATAATTTCAGGTATTTCTTTACACCACTTTATCTTTTAATCCTTGTTATATAGTTTTAATTATAAGTAATTGTTTATTTTTTTGTAGGTTATGAGTATCCAAACTTCTAATTTATTTCTTATTGAGTTATATGTTATTAAAGAAGCATTGGATACTGTAGCTTTGGTGGAGAATGATTGCATGTGATCCATGGCTTATAACATGAAAGAAAATTTTGACACATATTGGGGTTCTTCTAATCTATTGATATCTATTAGTGTTGTTATGGATCCTACATATAAAATAGAACTAATTAATTTATCTTTCAAGACAATTTATTTAGCTGATAAGGCTCGTGAAGAAGTTAAAGTCATTCGTGACACATTAGACGATTTGTTTAATGAGTATGTTGAGGCGCATAAAGATTCCAATGATGTTCAATCTAGTGGTGCAACTATTGAAAGTGGAAGTGGGATATGACCTAGTTATTCTAAGAGTTCATCTAGCGACATGACTTCTCGATTCGGTAAGGGTCTAAAATCAGGTAGCGCTAAATATGCTCAGCATATTAGAAGTGTTGATACTGTTGAACGTGTGAAGTTAGAGTTGGCCACTTATTTAGATGAAGGAGTGCACATTTTGATGCATTGGGATGGTGGAAGGAGAACAGACTTAAGTATAGAATTTTGTCCAAAATGTCGGCTGATATCTTATTTGTTCCAATAACAACTGTTGCTTCTGAATCAGCTTTTAACGCTGGTGGGAGGGTTATTAACCCACATCGTTCTCGCCTAGGAACAAAGATGGTTGATATGCTGTTTGTGGAGTTTACTGGTATCGTCATTACTGTGGATTACATTAAAAGAAAACCAACGTAATTTGCTTATGTTCTTAACTATAAAACATTTTGTCTGTTAATATTGGTATATTACTAATATATAATTTGATTGATAGTTGTAGGAAAATGATGATATTACGTACATTGAGTTGGAATGAAAAATTTGAATTGGGTGAAGTATTTTGAATTATTGATTTGTATACATGTTATGTAAATCCAAACCTCGAATTTAAGCTTACCTATTTTATGTATATTTTTTATCATAGGTTTAGACATGGATGATGGGTTTTTGGATGAAACACGAATGGTGGATGGAAGATTTTTCAATTAATCATTATGTTTTTTTTTGGTAGAATCATTATGGATTTTTGGATTTGTGTGTTTTTGGATGACTTATGATGCATTAGACTTGTTCATTGCATGCTCATTTATGTTCATTTTCGTTTGTTATGTTTGTTTATTTTTGTTCATTTGTGTTCGTTTATGTTTGTTTATATTTGTTCATCTGTGTTTGTTTATGTTTGTTCATTTTTGTTCATTTATGTTCGTTTATGTTCATTTAGGTTTTAAACGAACGAACATGAACGAACACTTCTGTTTTCTTAGTGAACGAACATGAACAAAAAAATGTGTTTGATTAAAGTTAAATGAATCAACACGAACATATCAATGTTTATGTTCGTTTAGTTCATTTACAGGTCTAGTTGGTTTGTCTTATGAATCAACGATAAAATCAATTCAGTGTAACCTTGCTCTGATACCAATTACTGGATCCGAGAGTGTGTGTTTATGTATAAAAATTGTTTGATAATTCAAAGAAATCAATACAAGTCGATAATAAACACACCATTCAGTACACAATACACAACTGGATTTGGGAAATGATTGTCAAATGACTCATATATATTCAAATGATTTTGAGTACAATCAAGGTACAATAAACGCTCCCACTCACTAGGATCATTCTCTCTTACTTCTTATGCTTTTCTCTCTCTAAATTTTCGCTCTAGCCCAGCCAGATCTTCAATCGCTCAAGCCCCAGTCAGATCTCGTGCTGTATGTGTCAAACGGAAAATGTATGGTTCTTCTTCCAACCTGTTTCCTTCGAAAGGTAAAATGGTGAATACCGAACCCTCAGACATTATCTGTCCTTGTGGTGGCCAAACTGTTTACAAACAATCGGAATGAAGGCAAATCCTGGAAAACGGTATCTACGATGTGTAAGTGATTCCTAAGTTATGCATATTAAATGTAGTTGTGGGATAATTACTGAGTTGTTATGTTGTTATTTATGTTCGATTTCAGATTGGAGGATGTGGATTCTTTAGATCGGCTGATGTTGGTAAAAATAGCATGTCTTTTCGACATACTCATAAATTTAAAAAAATACCACATTTGAAAAATTATAAACGGAAAGAAAGAACATGGGGCAAAAATAATTTAAGTAATAAGATACTTTAATAATTAAAAAGCTAATAAGAAAATCATAATTGTTCATCAAGCTTTATATATATATATATATAAATTTCAGGGCATTTTAGAACGTTGAAAAAAGTTTGAGAATTTGAGAAACCTAAACAAGCAATCATTTTATTTATTTACTTTATATGCAATTTTATGATTACATATACATAAGTAGGTTTTTACACATATATAAATTGACTAGTACACATATATGTAATTTGGTTATTATATATATATATAATCTTATGATTACATATATGTAATTATAAAATTACATATAATAAATGATATAACTAATTGTAGATAATATTAAATATATACAATAAAAACAAATTATTGCGTGTTACGACTTCTCAATGTTATTATAATATTTTTTAAAGTTTTGAAAAGAACAAAAGCCATATAGGTGTATCTATATCTATACTATATAATAAAAGAAATCAATAAATAGACACTAGTCATTATTCTAGACCATCCTTAATTATAGATAATTATTATTTAATTTAAACAAAAAACTTGTGTTCAATGTGAAAAAGAAAATAACTTGTGGTCAATTTGGGAAAACTACAGGTTTATATATATATATAAACTTATGATTACATATATTAATTATAAAATTACATATAATAAATGATATAACTAATTGTAGATAATATTAAATATATACAATAAAAACAAATTATTGTGTGTTACGAGTTCTCAAAGTTATTATAATATTTTTTAAAGTTTTGAAAAGAACAAAAGCCATATAGGTGTATCTATATCTATACTATATAATAAAAGAAATCAATAAATGGACACTAGTTATTATTTAGATCATCCTTAATTGTAGATAATTATTATTTAATTTAAACAAAAAACTTGTGTTCAATGTGAAAAAGAAAATAACTTGTGGTCAATTTGGGAAAATACATGTGAAAAAAAAATAACTTGTGGTCAATTTGGAAAAACTAAAAAGGTAACTATTACTAAAGTTGGTTTTTTAAAATTACATATAATAAATGATATAACTAATTTTAGATAATATTAAATATATACAATAAAAACAAATTATTGTGTGTTACGAGTTCTCAAAGTTATTATAATATTTTTAAAAGTTTTGAAAAGAACAAAAGCCATATAGGTGTATCTATATCTATACTATATAATAAAAGAAATCAATAAATGGACACTAGTCACTATTCTAGATCATCCTTAATTGTAGATAATTATTATTTAATTTAAACAAAAAACTTGTGTCAATGTGAAAAAGAATAATAACTTGTGGTCAATTTCGGGAAAACTACATGTGAAAAAAAAAATAACTTGTAGTCAATTTGGAAAAACTAAAAAGGTAACTATTTCTAAAGTTGGTTTTTTAATAATAGAGTAATTATTAAAATTTAATATATGTTTCAAACATTTAAGAAATTACGGATGAAGTTCCATAAAATATCTTATAACTTATTTATATTAATTATTAGGTTATAAATTATATCTTAATTCCTTAATTGTAGCTAATTATTATTTAAATAATGTTATTAAATTTAATATATGTTTCAAACATTTAAGAAATTACAGATAAAGTTCCATAAATTATATTTTTATTTATTTATATTAATATAGGTTAGAAATTATATCTTAATAAATGAAACAAATATCGAACATTTTCATAACGAGGGTGGAGGGAACGATTTTCTTGCCTAACAAATTATTTATTTATTTAATATATTTAAAATGCAAGAAGAAGAGTAACTGCATTTATTATACTAATAAATTTATCCAAAAACACCATCCTTTGTAGATGCAACTCACGTTCAGATATTTAAAATTTAAAATTATATAATTTAATAATTACCGATAATTTATACTTATCTAATTAATTTAAATATTATTTTGTAGCTATAAGTTTATCTAATTGGTTAATTGCTATATGCCTAATATGGACATTTCAACAATTTTTTAGAACTAATAAATTAAGATCAATACAGTTTGTCTTCTAATTGATGGTTCAAATGCTTTCATATTTATAAATTTGACAAATATCACAAGTTTTGATCATCCATGACACAAAATTTGTTTGGATATCAAAAAAACGTCTTAAAAATATCGTTTTATAATTGTTAAATCTTCGTTATTAACTATTTGATTTTTTATTTATTTAACCCGTGTAATATACGGGGTTATAACTAGAGGTGTACAAAAAAACCGGTTTTAGAACCGAAACCGGAAAAAAAACCGAAACCGGTTTTTAAACCGGTTTTTTTACAAACGGTTAGTAACCGAAACTGAACCGCCGGTTGTAGACCGGTTATGGTTTTTTGCCTTCGAAACAGGTTAATAACCGAAACCGGTTACAAAAAACCGGTTTTAACCGGTAAAAAAACCGGTTTTTTTAGGTTAAACCGGTTAAAAACCGACCCTAACCGGTTTGATCGGTTATTAGTTTGAGTAACAAAAAACCGGTTTTTGATTTTGATGAGAAAAACTAGTTCGGTTAATAACCGAAACCGGTTTTCGAAAAAAACCGATTTGTACACCTCTAGTTATAACCTAATATATGTATAAACTAATATATTTTTGTTTAAATTTAAATAAAATAATAATGTTTGATCACTACTGTAGTGATTAGGTTAGATTTTTTTCTTGACTTAGCCTAGTGGCATTTTGGGGGTGTGATAAAGCTTTAGGACCAATAGGTCCTGGGTTCGAATCCCACAAAGAGAGTTTTCTCATATTTATTGGGTTTCCTCATGAATTGCGGAGACATTATTGTCTAGTGAAGATGGATATGATCGGGTGGTTCCGCTGGTGGCACGATAATACTCCGGTGGTCCGTCAGTGATCCAAATTAGCCCCTAAACAGTTGAACTGGTTTTTGTTCTTGCGTTTAGTGGGCTTTCCATTTTGAAAACAGGAATCCACGTTAGTCGTTTTCATCAGTTTGATCTTTATATCATCTTTAATTCTTTGAATCTTTTAATTGCTTTACGTTACAACCATCATATTATTTACACATCGCGAGTAGTGAGACGATGATGACGTCACCATGGCTGCAAGGGCGGTGGCAGGTCAATACCCACCCACCATCCTCCAACCTCACCGACAGACTTCATTGATCCGGTATTCTACTTGATCATTGATCCGGTATTCTACTTGATCAAATTATTCAACTCATCACTATTCATTTTAGATGGATAATTAACTAGCTCATTATATTATATTATATTATTATATATATGTCCATGTCTTATAGCCTAGCCTAGTGACATTCTATGGTGAGATAAGATTTTGTGACCAATAGCCTAGTGTCATTCTCCTGAATTGGTGTATAGACATTATGCCTAGTAAAGATGGATATGATCGGGTGGTTCCACTGATGGCACGATGATACTTCAATGGTCCGTCAGTGATTCAAATTTGTCATTAAAAAAATAATATATATATATATTATATAGTATAAGGTTAGATAGAAAACTCTAAAAATTTGAGAAAACCCTAGAAAACCCAACCTCTCGACAATTCCTTTTTTGAAAAAAATAACACATGTAATGTACATGTTTTTAAGAGTTTTGAGCCAAAAAAATCAAAAAAGCGCCGAGTGGATATTTTTTTAAAAAAATAAACAAGTTTCAGCAACTTTCATCACTAACATGTGTTAGACAAAAGTTGCTGAGACTTGTTTATTTTTTTAAAAAATATCCACTCGGCGCTATTTTGTTTTTTTGGCTCAAAACTCTTAAAAACATGTATATTACATGTGTTATTTTTTTCAAAAAAAAATGCCAGGAGATTGGGTTTTCTCAAATTTTTAGGGTTTTCTATCTAACCCTCCCCTATATATATATATATATATATATATATATATATATATAATATGATTAAGTTCAAATGAGAACCACCACGAGAACTTTTTGATCCGGGACTAGTTGGGCCAAATTTCTTTTTTTTCACAAACGTAGATGAAAATATTATAAACACATCCTGTAAAAAAAATTTAAAAATTTGTCGAGTCGTTGGTTTTGACTGATGCAAGTTTTTTTTATGCCTGGCGTGAATTTTATATTTAATTTTACGCCAGACCAAAAAAACTTGTATCAGTCAAAACTACCGCCTCAACATTTTTTTACTTTTTTTTACAGATGTGTTTATGATATTATCATCTACGTTTGTGAAAAAAAAATTGGTCCAACTCGTCCCAAATAAAAAAGTTCTCGCGGTTCTCGCAACTCGTGGTGGTTCTCATTTTAACCCATCCCTATATATTATATATATATATTATATATATATGGCTGACCACTTAGATACAGTGGATTGACCATCTTTTTTGTTTTTATTTTTTTCTTTTGAAAATGACCTCTTTAACTTTTAGTATTGATATTTATACTCACTCAACTTTCTAAAAAGTTTATAAAATATTATTTTGACCCATTCGAGTTTTACGTGTTTATTTTTATATGTCGGTACTAATTCAAGTTGGTTTACGTTTTGATTAATAACCAGTTGCAAAAACCTTCAATACACTCAAGTCATGTTAAAAAAAACTAACCCCGCAACACAGGGAATCAAATCTAGTTAGTTATTTATATATGTACTTGGGAGTATAGGATGACCAATAATGCATTAAGAGTTGAAACTTCACCATGTGTGGCTCATTCGCTTTCACATAAACTACTATATGAAATTTGTCTAATAATATCTTTCACATATTTGCTCATCTCACAGTCTGCGTGTTCATTTCAAAATGTGAATTATACGTTTTACAAAAGACCCTACAGTTTTGCCACTTTATAACCCAAAGTAAATGTTAATATTTTGCAATAAATATGAATCTTGCAACAATAGTTTACGACTTTGTAATATCATAAGGTCCGGGCCGGCCCATAAGATGTGTCATCTAACATGGCTCGATATTTTTTGAGGCCCAAAAAGAAATCTCCTTTTACGTTTATATACAACTAGTTGATGCCCATGTTGCGAGGCGATAGGGCATGCCAAATATTTCTCAACCAATTAAAAAAAGTATTATCATAGTTTTGCTATAAAAAATAACTAAAACCGATGGCAAGCCTGTAAATTTGAGTTCGGGGAAAATTGTGATTTGTCAGATTTAATAAGCGAGTGTTAGGCGGCTCCTTAACCCGATTTTTTTTAATCAAGTCAACCAAATAAAACAAAACACTTGTATTGTTTTTCTTAAAAAACTAAAACGAAGACAATGTTGTAATTTTGAACTAAAGGCAAAATTGTAATTTTTGACTGGGGTAAATTCGTAATTTGCCAAAACCTAAAGCGATGACAATACTATAATTGTCAACCAGAGCAATATCGTAATTTGGATAGGGGCAAATTCGTAAATTTTGAACTGTGAGTAAAATCATAACATACCCAAGCGAATGGGGGAGTGCCATGCAGCAGTTTGACACTATTCCTCCACACACCTTTTATAAAAAACTAAAATGATTACAATACTGTACTTTTTTAACTGGGGGCAAAATTGCAATTTTGGGTTGAGGTAAAATCGTAAGTTTACCAAAAGTTAAAACGATTGCAATATTGTACTTTTTAACCAGTGGTAAAATCGTAACTTTGAGCAGGAGGTTTAATCATAATTTTGAATTGTGGGTAAAATCCTAACATATCCGGATCAATGGCAAATTCATAATATTAAACTGTGAGTAAAATCGTAATACACCCAGACTGGTGGGGTAGCGGCCAGTGATCGATTGGATTGAAGTTTTTTATATGTAGTTTTTCAAACATATGCATCGATTTTTTACTAATCCGATTTATCTCGATTTTTTTACAACATTGCTTAGGACATAAAATTTATATAAAATCGAAGTATCGTTCAGTATTCGACAGCAGTCTTTAATGATCAAACGTCGTTACTAATGGTTTGAACTATGATTTAACCTAAAATCTATAAAAGAAACCATAATAAACACTTGGAAACATAGGTGGTGTTTGTATTTTCTAAAAAAAGATCAGCGCATGCTCTTCTGTCTGCGCCGCATAGACCACGAGCAGACATTGTCATCTGCTGACCGTGTGTTTTTCCGAAGAGTTCATAAAAAAAGTCTGCGAGAGCTCTTCTTGATGCAGACTTTGCCCAACCACTTCTAAGATCTTCTAAGGTCTGCAAAAGGTTAAACACCGCACCGTCCACCCACCACCACCTCCCACTACCCACCACCGTCCATCACCACCACCCGTACACCATTACTTTATTTTAGAAGTCTACATACGTTAAAAAACAAACAATTTTCTTTCTGCAGACGATAAAGGTCTAGTCAACCTCTTCTTCTATATATGTCTGTAGCCGCAAACTACAGACATTTTACCTTTTAAAAAACAAACAACAGCGTAGTAAAATATGAATTAGTTACACGTGTATCGTAAACATATTACCTCTTAAAAAATAAACACCACCCTACTAAAATATGAATTAATTACACCACCCTACTAAAATATGAATTAATTACACATATAACTAGTAAACAAACTCCTCCTTTGGGCAGTCATCTCCACTCTAACCTCTATCTGCACCCAATAAAACCCTAAAATCTCTACACTCAACATCCAATTGTTCAATCATCAATCCAATCCAATCCACTCGCTTCAATCACAAAACACACATCAATCGCTCTGCAAAATGCCTCCCAAACAATCGAAAGCAGAAGTAGCAAAGAAGCAAAAAATCGTAGAAGACAAGACATTTGGCCTCAAGAACAAGAACAAGAGCAAAAACGTCCAGAAATATGTTCAATCGCTTCAGCAGAATGTTATCCCCAAACCTGATCCATCAAAACTCGCTGCAAAGGTATTATTATTCATTAGGCTTTTCTATTGATTATGTTCTGTATTGATTATATGTTTTTGTTTTTTGATTTGTAAAAAAAGAGGAGGAAGAGAAAGCTAGAGAGAAGGAGCTGAATGATTTGTTTAAGATTGCTGTTGTTCAACCTAAAGTACCTGTTGGTAGGTTTTCTATTGGTTGTTATTATTGTATTGATGTTTATGTTGATAATAATATTAAGTTGGTTAGGGTTTTGCGTAGTTTAGATATTTTCGGGCGAATGTTTTACGTTGTAGTGAGTTTTAGAATGTTTGGATCACTGTGAGATGTTTGAATTTAACGTTTTCGCTTAACTGACAGTTGGTTAGGGTTTTGTATATCTTTAGATAAGTTGCTACTTTTAAGTTTGTATCATGATTTGGATTGTAGAGTAAATTAAACTTCGGTCTAGATGTCAGAATGTTTTACGTTGTAGCGAGTTTTAGAATGTTCGGATGACTTTTAGATGTTTGAACTTTGAAAAAACATTTTGGTATATCTGACAGCTGGTTAGGGTTTTGCGTATCTTGGATAATTCATAATTTGATAATTTTAAGTTTGTAATCGTTATTGGGAACATTAGAATTTGGATTGTAGACTAAATCAGGTTTTGTTAGAGAGGTATGTTCTACATTATAGTGAGTTTTAGAATGTTCGGATCTTAGTGAGATGACTTTATGCTATCTTTCATATTTTTCATGTTGACTTTATACTATGACATTATGCTATTCATGATAGTTTTGTCATACGTAAATTCTCTCCATGAGATGACTCTCTGCCCTGTGAATTCTCATCTGATTTGATTGTGGTTTTGCATGTTTTAGATACAATCTTAATCTGTCAGCTACCGTTAACTTTGTAACTGTTATTGGGATTTGGATTGTAGATTGAATCCAAATTGACTTAAAAGGTACTAAGTTTCTCATTAAAATGAGTTTTAGAATGCTCATATCTCGGTGAGAGGACTTTCTGGCTTTTTGCTATATTCATGTTTGAATTAAAATTTTTACCAATCATACATATGCAAGGCATTAGGTTTTTGTTTTTATAGGCTGCGAATTGTTTTTTCATAATAGGTTTGCCATGCATTGATTTGTATATGACCTATGGATTGCAAGATTATGTTTGTACATTATATAATATCATGATCAGTTGTTGAACATATGTGGTTATTTTTCACATCTTGCTATGCATTGCATATGCTGGTATGCACATTGATACATCAATATGTTTCTTTGTCATTAATCGATTCTACAAAAGCTTAATACTTCCTCGAATTTATGGTCAATAGCATCTATATTTGTAAACCTGTTCCAATTATAGCGTAAAGCTATCTATTTTGTTGACTGGCTGGTTTAACATAAAAGCTGGAAATGTTAGTATCTTTTGTTATATTACTATGATAGCAATTGAAAACGTGTAGCAAACAAACTTTTGTTTGCCAAAATGGTTTTTATCATCTCATGTGCTGCGGTTATGATCAGGGGTGGATTCAAAGTCTATATTATGCGAGTTTTCAAGGCTGGTCAGTGTGCAAAAGGTTTCAAATGTAAGTTTTCTCATGATTTGAATGTACAGAGGAAAGGTGAGAAGATTGACATTTTCAGTGATAAGCGCGATGAAGGTGATGCATCAATGTTTTTGTTCTTCCATTTTATTGGTTGGTTACTTTATTCTTCATGTGATTTATATGGAGGATAATCGATTTCTTCTTGTGAAATCTTAGAAACAATGGAGGACTGGGACCTAGAGACATTGGAAAAAGTTGTGGCGTCAAAAGGAAAAGAATATAACCAAAATAAACCAACCGACACTGTATACCTTCTTATCTGTTATTTTCTAACCCTTCATGTTTTTATTTTTTTATCTGCTTATGTTGTATATGCATTTTATTAGGGCTGCAAATGAACCGAATGAACACGAACAAGACGTTGTTCTTGTTCGTTTGTTAAGGAAATATATGTGTTCACGAACTGTTCGTGAACACTTACCGAGCGAGATTTTTTGTTCGTGTTTGTTCGTTAAGGAAATGAACGTGTTAGTTTGTTAATTTTAGGTAACCAACGTAAAGGCACGTTCACGAACACAAACTAATGTTCATTAACACAAATGAGAACAAACAAACACAAACAAACGTTCATGAACTGAATATATAATACATTGATACTTATTAAATATTTTATTCGTCGGAATTTGAAGTATTTAAATAAAATATATAACTTAAAAACACTAATGAAGTAATGAACTACCGAAAACAAACGAACATGTTACCGAATGTTCACGGACATAAATGAACGAACACAACCTCTGTTCATGTTTGTTCATTTATTAAACGAACGAACTTCCCTCCGAATGGTTAACAAACTGTTTGTCGAAAGTACGGTTCGTTACTTCGTTTGCAGCCCTACATTTTATATTTTGTTGTTGAGTGTGTGGCAGACGTATTTATATCTTATATAACTATATATATATATGTAATGTGTGTGTATATATATGTGTATGTATGTTATATTTTGGGTTTTTTCGGCAGTGGATGTAGCAACTTCTCATTTGACTCATTGTTTTCTTATGTAGGTTTGCAAACACTTCCTTGATGCAGTGGAGAAAAAGCAATACGGTTGGTTCTGGGTTTGTCCAAACGGCAATAAAGAGTGTCATTACAGACACGCTCTCCCTCCGGGGTACGTCTTGAAATCCCAAATGAAGGCACTTTTAGAGGAAGAGGCTAACAAGCTAGCTATCGAGGATGAGATTGAGGATCAGGTGATTATTGCTTTAACTTATAAGTAGTTTTTCTTTTCCTATGGGTTAATGGAATATAAAGGTAAACAAGTAAAAAAAATCAACAAAGTCAAACTTACTGTCGCATAATTTGCCAAGTCATTATTTTTAGCATGGTAAACTGTACATATTATCTTAAAAATTTTGACGTTATGAAAGTTCAATGTTTTTTTTTGGCAAAAGAAAGATGGTACCCAAAGCAGAATCCAGACTGGAGTTGATTACCAGTGGCTGATCCAGAAATTTTTTCTAGTGGGTTCACTGTTTTTAAGTGCTCTCCAATTTTGTGGAACCGGACATAAAAATTTTCAGGTCAGATAAGGTTCATCACATAATAAAAGGACGATACAATAATAACAAAAGCATATTAGAAATTGAAAAATAGATAATATATATACGATGGTCTTTACGAATTAATGTATAATTCTGGATTCCTACCCAAAGTTAAAAGATTAGTAGCAAGGAGACCATCAACCATGTATATTAAGGAATGACTGGAATATTTGACTAGTGAAGACAAATTTGTTAGTTTAACATGAACTACAAGCCACCTGATTATGTTTGTTTAAGTCAAGTAAGAAATAATCATTTAGCCAAACCCTTGATTTACTGGTTCCTAAATCCTAATTAGAACTTCAAGGATGTCATGCCCTTTTTTGGTCAATAAAAACATGTGATCCTAAATTTGTGATCAGTTTTCTATTGGGATCAACTGAACTCTAAAGTGTCGACCAATTATTGAACACACGATTCAGAAGTATAAACATAGACTACAAGACACTTGATGCTATTTGTTCTAGTCCTGAAAGAAACATACATTTAGTCAAGCTACTGATTACTAGTTCTCAGTTAACACTTCTCAGGAAGCTATGCCATTTTGGGTCAAGGAAAACATTGTAGTTGGAACTAAAGTAGATAAACTATAATGTTAGTCTGGGTTATTTGCACAAGAGATGACATCACTAATTGTCTAACCCAATTCACAATTTCCAAGTTCAAACTAATAAAAATTAAGAAATTAAAAGTATACCCATTTTCTTTGGAAGTTTACCAAAATTCACAATTTACAAATTCAAAGTTCAAACTAATAGCATGTTAAGCATTGGAAACTAAACAAAATTTTCAAACTGCTATTCACAATTCTATTTGTAAATTAAAGAATTGGAAGTTTATTAGTGAAATCTGAATCTGGATAATTTCTGGCTCAATGGCTGGGTTGGGTGGTTCTGTCAATGCTTGGTTGAGTTGGTTCTCTCTTGCTGGATGCTAGCAGCAACTGAATGCCTGAATTGGGTTTTAGTTTGGAACCCTAAAATGGTTTTAAATAAAAAAACTTAAAAAATGTGACAGCGAGCAGGCTCGAACCAGATACCTTTTGGTTGTAAACAAACGCCTTTCCCACTGAACCACTTTGGTTATCGTTTAATGGGTTAATCTCACATTATATTAATGGGTCTACTCTAGTTTTGTTATATATAAGGTCTATTAAAAATTCAGAACACAACCCGTAGGCAAGTACCTAGGACCGACCTTGTTGGATTACCTTTGTATGCAGTTAACTCTATAACTTTTCAGTGATTGGAATAAATTACTCTCTAAGAGCACTCACAATGGAGTCCCCATCCCTTTCTCTTTCCCCATACCAAAGTTATAAGGAAACTATGATATTTAGTTCATTTTTACTCCTACATTGGAGTCCCCATACCCCAAATTATATGGGAAATCAAAGTGAATCCCCAAGATTCACCCCCAATCCTATTATTTTAATGTGTTTGTGAGTGAGAAAAAGTAATATATTTAATTGATTATGAATATATATGGGGAGTCGGATGTGCAGGGATTTTAAAAGATGAACAAATTTTATGAACAAACATGTATTTCAGGTAAATAATATGAATGGGGTTGGGGACTTAATTGTGAATGCTCTAAGTAGCATTTTTTTGCCTTCTGTTTAAGTACCTACTATTTACACTTCTTAACCTTTATCTGCTTTATTAATTTCTCTATTGCAACCCAATAAGTCTCACCATTGCGTATTATTTTTAATGTGCAGCGTTCTAAGGTAAAAACAACGACTCCTATGACTACTGATCTTTTTATGCAATGGAAGAAGAAGAAGGTGGATGAAAAAGAAGCTGGCTTGGCTGCACAGAGAGCCGAACGGGCTAAGAATGACAGGATGAGGTTTGTCTATGTGTCGCGATTATGACCCGTTTACTTATTAGTGGGTCCGTTTGTATGCGTCCTATCTAAAACGGGTAGAATAGCTCATGGGAAATGGATCTGAAATTACCCATAAAATATTAAAATCTCCCAAATCATTTAATTAAAAACATTACATCATTGTTGAGTTAACGCAAGTCTCCTAATCATATTTGATGCACCATATTTATAAAAAGATATGGATATTTCTTGAGATTCTTCTTTTCTCAATTTGTTTTTTTGGTATTGCAGTGGGCGGGAGTTGTTTCTTTCTGATGCCAGTGTGTTTGTGGATGATGCTGAGGCATATGAGAAGTATAACAGAGAAGAAGAACCTGATAATACCGCTGATAAGGTACCTTGGATGTTCTCCACCTGATATATGGAAGTGACTTGACTGGTTTGCTTTCGCTAAAATCAAATATTGGATAAGTGTTGCTGGAAAGTCGGCTGATGGCAATGAATCGAGTATGGGACGGTGGTTGGTAATATCCGTTCTATACCGATTTTAGGGGTGTAAATGAGCCAAGCTCGAGATCACCTGGTTTCGGGCTCTATTTTAAACAGCTCGAGCTCGTTCATGAGTAGTTTTTCATGCTTGGGCTCAGCGCGATTATTATTTTTATATATATAGGATTAGGTTCAAGATTGAAAACTAGTGTATTTGCGAACTGTGCGAACTAATCCTGGCCATACACGTGTGTAGATCAATGACCAGGATTTGATGATGAAATACACTAGTGTATTTTATGATTTGATGATGAAATCCTAGCCATACACGTGTGTAGATCAATGGTCAAGATTTGTTCACTCAGTTCGCAAATACACTAGTTTTCACTCTAGAACCCTACCCTATTATATTTTTATATATAATATATTATATATATATATATATATATATATGATTACAATTTATTAAAAGAGTAAACTTCAATTTTCGTCCCTGTGGTTTGCTGATTTTAACACTTTCAGTCCAATAGTTTAAAGATTGCATTTATTGTCCATTAGTTTGCTGATTTTAACAGTTTCAGTCCACACTAGTGTTAGTGGTGTGGACCGAAATCGTTAAATTTTAATACTAGTGTGGACTGAAACTGTTAAAATCAGCAAACTAATGGATGATAAATACAAATTTTTAAACTATTGGACTGAAAGTGTTAAAATCAGCAAACCACAGGGACGAAAATTGAAGTTTACTCTTTATTTTATAAAATGATATAAATTATTTAGTAATTTTTATTACAATTATATGTTTCACAATAACTATTTAAATACATTTGTAATATAATAACTAATAATACATAGTAGGTTGTGAGCCAACTCGAGCTTGATAAGTGAAGCTCAGGTTTTGGCTCGTTTATTAAACATGCTTGTTATTTTAAGGCTTGAGCTTGTTTAAGCGCGGATCGATGCGATCTTTAGGGAGCCGATCTCGAGCAGCTCATGAGTGGCTTGACTTGTTTACACCCCTAACGATTGTAAAATTTTGTCCACTTCCGTAAGGTACACATTATTCTTTACCTGTCGGGTTTCGTTGGTTTCCACGTATTCAGTATACCCGTTTATGTTTTTGTATGGTTAAAAATTATGTGTTGGGATTCCCCATTATCTGGAACCCTAGCTTGACTCGTCTACGTTGTATTACATGACACACTGTATATTCATTAATACATGAATCGAGCTGTTTTTTTTCTTTCCTTTAGTTGAAACTTGCTGTGAATATTGATTTTGGCATTTCAGGCACATCGAAAGTTCATCTTCAGGAGGACCAAGTACATCAACAAATGTGGCTGCTGCTTCTGAAGACGGGAATCCTGAGATCAATGTTGATGATGATGACGACGATGATGATGATCTGGATATGGATGAGTTGAATGAACTTGAAGCAAGCTTGGCAAAAACATCTATTCAAATCAAAGAACCCGTAAATTAAACCTCATATTGATGGAATCACAATCACTTACCGGGAGAAACTCAAATCTGATTTTAAAAGAAATCCTCATCATCATCCCGTCACGATAATCATGGAGGTAATTTGGCGTTTACTGGATTTCTCACTTCTTTCGTGCTATATGAATCAGATTGTAGAATGCAAGTTTTGAATTTTGTTTCCATGCTTGTTATGAACCGAACTCGGTTTGGACATTCAGTTTTAGAGGTTTTGTTCTATGCACTAAAGTTATGTGGCTACATATTTGTATCAAAACTATTTTTCGAAATTTCTCCTTTTCTGGGATTCCTTGTGTGTAATTTTGAAATGTTGGTCTTCTCTGCTGCTTGACACAATCACTGTTACACATAGGTGATGTCCGGGCGGAACTAGAGGCGTTGGGGTTCCGATGGCCTTCAAATGGAACTTAGGAATAACATATTTTATTGCACGGAAAAAAAAGGAATGTAAAAAATTGATTGATTACTTTGCTTTGTTCTTAAGTTTCTTTTTGTTTTTAACTTCACATCTTATACTAGGAATGGTATACACTTTTAACTCAATTTATTTTTATTCAATTAGATTTTTTCTAATAACTTGTGTTCGTTAATTTAAAAAAAAAAAGCTGAATACAATTGTGTTTAATGTTCTTTCCAAAATATTTTGATATGAATTTTGTTGAAAGCCGAGTTATATTCATATTCTAGTACTTTTTTTTGGTAACATAGGCTAAATGAGTGCCAATAATGCGACGCAAACTGACACAAGAAGGGCAACATATACGTGACTCCCTGAATTCCCGCTGCATAGCGCAGAGGAACCCTACTAGTTTCATTACATTTTAATACACTTTGTTTTTTCTTTAAGATCTTGAAGTTTACCATCTTTTGCCAGTACATTTGTGAAATTAGTTATAGAAACTAATGATCATCATTTTATGATGATGTCAGCAGTTAATTTAAAATGACATATTTGCCCTCAAGGACAATAAATCTTTTGAACTTATTTGACCATCTTTTTCTCACATTTTAGTGATAACTATAAAACACAAGAAATAGGATTCGTTTATAACTAATAATATAATGATGACTATTGGATCATAAACAAAACTAAAATAAAATGGTACATTATCCTTTTTCACCAATACATATGATATATATCTCATTTGGACATAACGTGAGATAACACCAAACTAAGGGAATCAAGTGATGACGTCATCATTATATGCACCAAGAGTTTGTCTCAATATCATTCCATAAATCCTACAAGTGTAGAACATTACAAACACATTAGGAGTAATTTCTTCAATGAAAAGAATAAAAACCCGAAATGTCACTATTCGCTTTTAACATATCTTAGTTGAATTTACAAAGAAACTCGTAACCTGATTCACGAATCGTATAAAATAATCAAATATCTATTGCATACCTATCACCATCTTAGTTGGAGGGACAACAATGTAATCATGTGAAGATGAAGATACTTGATTCTTTCTTGTCTTGTTGAGAAATTTCTCTCAATTCCTCAAATATCTTCTCTTTAATTTGACCCCTCCTTGGTGGAACTTTTCTCTTTCTTCTCCATTTTCTAGTTCAAAATTTTGTGAATGAGCAATGATGGTTTTATGTATGCATTGCATATATAGATAGAGAAGAAAGATAGGAGACAAATATAGAGATAAGACAAAGACAAGTGTGTGTATGTGTGTGAGAGAATCTTGACTAGATAAGTTAGTTGAGACTAAATGGGTCCATAATTGCAATCTTAAAATCTTGAAATATTTACTAGTCACCTTTCACATCATTAATTCTATAGAATCTTAAAATAGAATAATGTCGGTGCCAATTTCAATTTCATTTCCATCTTTTATCAAATGTCATTTTTACTCTAACTTTTGTCAAATCACATTTTTTACTCCATGTTAACCCTTAAAGTTTAGTAATTATCATTTTCTAACTCTTTAATTTTTAATAAACTTTATAAAATATCACTTTGGTCTTCTCGGGAATATATATAATATGTTTTTTCTTAATACCTTCGTTCGTTAACTTAAAAAAAGATAATTTGTTGCATGCATATTTTTATGTACGTGTTGGTATAAATTCGAGTTGGTTTACGTTTCGACGAAAAGTTTGTTTGGAAACGAGTTGGGTCAAATGTAACACATTTTCATCCTTACTTTTTTATAATACATTTTCATTCGTTGAATAATTCACGTTGGCCTACGTTTTAACGTAAATGGACGATAATAGTCTATACAAAATCATGCCGCATAGTCAGTACAAAATTCGGGTTGTCTACATTTCGACATAATTTGGTATAATTTGATTCACTTCACTTTTTATATAACGCAACGCTTATATATGTTACATTGAGTAAGAATGGATACGTCGAAACACGCATTTTCATATGAATAACGCATCACATAACGCTTAGACTGATCCATTTGATGTTTGCAACAAGCCCGCAATGCATCGTGCACGAGTCATATCACCTGTATATACATATTTTTAAACACCATTTTCCAAATCCCTATCATCTTTCAGAACATTTCCAATGCACTAAGCTTATTAGGGACGAAGCTACACTGGTTTTGCCCTAACAAGAGGAACGAATGGAGACAAAAGCGCGTCCTCTTTCCCTTATCCTTCTCTCCTTCACCTTTCACGCTCTCCGTCCGTGAGCATTCATACCCACAAGATTTTGACCAAGGATGGCCAAAAACAACATTGTCAGAATGCTCACACAAAGATACTTTCATTTTCCACATTACCATTTCGTTTTACATATATTATAATAACTAAACCATTCATGGGAATTTAAACGTTTCAAATATATGAAAGTTTAAATATTATACAAATATTAATTATAAATTTATTATTTATAATTTAATGAGTTTAACTTATTTTTAACAATTGAAGGAGCATAATAATATAAAAATAAATATGCTAAAATGTTAAAAATTGATATAAAATTTCAAACCTAACACCACCCAACTTTTCAGTGGGCATCCTTAACCATGGACAACCATGAACAATCCTAGGCAGCGTGAGCATCCGTGACGGATGCCACTTGTCCGTCCGTTGAAATCCACAAGCGCCTCCATCAGGATGGTCTAGAATGTGGAAGTATGGAGGAACCAAGTTATTTTTTTATTTTTATATTTCTACACAGTGGCGAAGCTTGCTCTCGAAAACGGGGGGGGGGGGGGGGGGGGGGGGGGGGGGAACGTATATACCAAAAAATTTCTATACGAAAACTACATATAACACTACTGAGCGAAAAATTCGGGAGGGGGGGGAGGCGCCCTCCCGCCACACTTATCAGCGCCCCTGTTTCTACAGGTGGGTTGGGTCAGTGTCGTGTCAAAACATGTTTGGTGACAGTTGACTTGAGTGAAAATGAGTTCTAAGTAAGAACTGACCGATCTAAAAAGGTATCACTTTGCTTAGGGTCAAAATTGATTAGACAAAAGTTAGCTTGGGTTGAAATGAGTCTTTCCAAAATAACTATCAAAACAAGCTCACGCTCTTTATATCTTTTTATACCGGTTAGTGGCGACAATATTAGCCAAAGTGGTGGAGACCATAGGGGAGGAGGCAACAATGTTGGCGTGGAGGCAACACTGACCAAAACAATGGTGCGACTATAAGCAACATTATCAGCCATGAGGGTAGAGATTATAACGCAAGAGGAGTAAATGTTGGCCTGGAGGCAACGGCAATGTGGTGGTGCCATAAAGAAACCGGCATCATATAACACATCAAACAAAAGTTACTCGTGTCACCTAACACAAATAAATCGTTATAATATCTCCCTTCATACAGTGATACAACCTTTTAATTGTAGTTGTGAAACATTTTGAAAATAGCGTTTTCTACTCCAGAAAAGTCGTCATGTTCACATGTCAATTAATGTGATGTCGGGTTGTGGAACATTTTGAATATAGCGTTTTCTTTCGTGTCATTTTTTAATTTGATTTGATAAATTTGTGTCAAAAAGGAAGATACGAATGCAAATAGAAAGATTTGTGGGGCATTTGATTTGGTTCAAAGTCTGATGACCTTTCAGTCACATCTCATGCAACTTTCATGAAAGATACATAACATACATTTTTTTTAATTTTAAAGCTTGACAAATAAAACCCGGCTACCTAAGTTACTCAATGGTAAAAGGCGATCCCATACGTCTACAATTGCAGACGGCACTGGATAGTCCAAGCCCACCACTTTACTTCCAGGAAAATGTTACATACCAAATGAGAGAACTCAAGCTAAAAGACTAGTCTGGTGGGTGAGAGAGCCCATTTGGTATATAAATCTCACGTTGGTTGCCCATACAACCGATGTGGAACAATCCCATACCTTGCAATGGTATTAGTCCATGACAGAAAAACCAGCCACCAAAAGGTCCACTATGATAAAACCCAGTTGGGATTGGATTCAACTTAAGACCTGTGACCCTCAACCCGAATCTTCACTTCACCTCCAATACCAGTTGAGCTACAACTCATTGACGGTACATAACATGCTAAGTTGAAAGTTTAATTCTTCGAAGTTTTATAACTAATATAACATTTCCTTTAATCTTATTAAATTCTATTTGTAATACGAAATCGATTCAAGATTTAACAAACTCTTATATAAAATACTTGAATAACCTTATTTAAAAGATTCCAATCCAAAATAAATATAACTTTTGATCCGTTTAGAGCTACGACATCCATAAGATGTGAGCCCGACACGTTCACAAACTCTACATGCAATTTGCCAACTCTCAATCCCATAATTTTTTATAGATTTTGATTTAGAAGAATTTGATTTTTTCTCTTTTGTGTGATTTCATTTTAGTATTTAAACATGTGAATTGTACATGTTATTAGTTCACTAGTATATATTCCATCTATTTTACTATGAAAGTTTTCAAATTTTAAGATTTAGGGTTACATGTCTACATGTCATATTTAGAACCATAGTATAAAAGGAAGATATTGTTTAAAGCTTAAGTGCTTAGAAAATAATGTCATTTTAAGAGTGTTCAAAGTCTGCTCTTACGAAGTTTCTCTCAAACCATATAACCAAACCGGCTAGGTTGACCAAACTGCCTAAACCGGCCAAATGGTTCACTTTTAGAGGTTTTGGTTCTTACGACATTTACGAAGTTTGTTAACTGTTTAAACCAAATAAGCAAACGAGGTAGGTGTCTTGGTTGACCAAACTGGACAAACGGTTCAATTTTAGAGGTTTAGCTGTTTGAACCAATTTTTGTTTTGTACATTTTTTAAAAGGAATATTGGATTTTAATAATCTCAACTATTCGCCATTGGGCGCCAACAGTCCCAACTTTAAAAATAACCACTAGCGATCCCAACTATTAACATATTGGCCTCTAATGGACCCTGACTAACAGAACCCTAACGCCGTTAGTCTCCGGTCGCTGGAAAAAACGTTTTTGGTCGGAAAAGTCATTTTTGGCCGGAAAAATCAACATTTTCACCCCAAACCTCTTTGTAACCTTATTACGGATTTAGGGGTTAGGATTTAGGGTTAAGAGATCCTAGTTAGGGTTCCACGAGCCGGTTCCAACGCCGCTGGAATGAGTCCAATCGGAGTTCGTTTGAGTCGGTTCCACACTTTTTTAGTGTTCCCCAATGAACCTTCCCCTATATATATGTATATATATATATATATATATATATATATATATATATATATATATATATTTATATATATATATATATCTTTTTAATTTTTTTTCATTATTTGAGTATGTATTTAGTCCTAAAATCTGATAATAAAATTTAAAAATAAAAAAATTGTATAATTACATTACGAAAGTAATTATATGATCACTTTACAGTAATTGTAGACTTACTCTACTAGACTAATTATACGAAACTATTTATTTACTATTATTACTAGATTTGATGGCGTCGTGCGTTGTGGCGAAACGTAACAAATAATAATGTTAAACAAACGTTATTTGAAAATAAAGCATGTTGTTTATAAAGCTAAACCACCAGAATCGGTTCAGTTTTTCATAGCACTGTATAACGATACCAAATAAAAACTCTATTTTTTTATATAACCTTCATTGTTAACAATACTTATACCAGACTGTCAGGGGAATAAGTAAGCACAATTGCATACTTAAGTTTTATAAAAAAATAAAAATTGATAAATGCAAGTTATTAAAGAAATATTAAATTAATTGACACAGGCAATATAACTAAAAAAAATTATGAGAAACAAAAGTAAATGACAAAGGGAATATGGTTTTTAAAATGGAAATTTGTTAAAAGTAAATAAATAATAACGTATTATAATAATTATTAAAAATGTATGTTATTATAAATTTAAATTACTATTCATCGCCTTTCATCAACAATATATATAATATTATTATTTTTATAAAGATCATGCTTATGTAGTTGGGAAAAAATTTCACAAAAAAATTCTTCACTTCTCACATTTAGTATGTTAAGACTACTTGTGTTTGATCTTTACCCGAATTATAATTTGTTTTAGAGTAAAATACACTTTTCGTCCTGTATGTTTGTATCAGATTGCAATGGATGCCCTTTAACTTCAATAATTAGAGTGACAATCATTTATTTGTAATACCCATTACATCCTACATCCTTTAGCACTAACCTGGTCAAAATTTTTAGTTAGATATGGCATGTGTCTCCTATAAATAAACCAGTATGTTTACTAATATATTATACACCTATAAATAAGCAACAATTTATGCATATGATTGTTGTACTTTTGCTTTGGGAGTTTTTTCAAAAAAAAAATAATAAATAAATTGGAATTTCTTTTGTAACTCTAGAGTTTTAATCTTTGACAATTTAAGTCTATAGTTTCAATTTTATTAATTTAACTCATTTGATTAATTTGATTTTTCATTTTTAATTCAAAAGTTTTCATTTTTTAAACAATTTAGCCCTTTTGATTTTTTTAATTTTAACCCAAATTTTTTCATCTTTTCCAACTTTGGTCTCTTATACTTTTCATTTTTCGTAAGTTTTTGTTTCGTTCTAGATTTTCTGAGTAAACACGCCACATCGTGCGTGTAGGGTTCAACGTTTTTTCAACTTCATTTTCCCGTTTAACAGGTCCGTCGCAGCGCGTCTATTTTCCCCATTTGATAGGTCCGTTGCAACGGGCGGATCATAGATTGACTTAGTTATTCTTTTCTATATTTTACACACAGGTTCGCGGTCATGTAAGAAACATTTGGCTTTCATCCAATATGATATATTACTAACGAATTCCGCCGCATTGCGGCAGATGGTAATTCTAGTTTAAACAAATAAACACATCTGTCTCTCTATCTCAAATCCCAGTTTTCCCTCTTTCTCCAACCAACCCCCCACCAAAACCACCATCAAATCCATCACCACTGCTATGACATCCACCACCACTGTGTATTGTAAAATATATCTGTTTTCCATGTAGAGTTTGTATATTTTTATTAGTTTTAGATTTGTTTTTAGTTGAATATGTTTACTGCTGACTGAATTGTGATTTCCAGGTATCGGGAGTGAGGAATAGCTAATGATTCGATGATGACTCAAATGATTCCGGAAATACATCAATTTCTCCCTATAATATTGATACTTAGTATCACGACCAAGTTTACTAATTATCACGATCAAGGATATAGGGTACCATTTTAGACCTGTGAATAACTGCTTGAAAAGGCCGTAAATCATCAATAAGAAAGGAGGTACATCAAGATTAAAAACCGAACCCGGATGTCTCGCGCAACAACTAGCATCTGCCCATGTCACGCACCTGACCAAAAACAAGCCTAACTTCAATAGCAAGCCAATTCTCTCGGTCTTCTCTTGCACTGTTGAAGAAGTAGATCTCTCGACTCCGGTCTCATTACTTGAGGATTCAATGCATGAATAGGGCTTAACGCACCTGACACCACTCTTTTGATTCGATGAATGACTCAAATGATTTCGAAATACATTAATTTCTCCTTATAATATTGATACTTAGTATCACGATCAAGTTTACTAATTATCAGATCAAGGATATAGGGTACCATTTGAGACCTGTGAATAACTGTTTGAAAAGGCCGTAAATCATCAATAAGAAAGGAGGTACATCAAAATAAATACCGAACCCGGATGTCTTGCGCAACAACTAGCATCCGCCCATGTCACGCACCTGACCAACAACAAGCCTAACTTCAATAACAAGCCAATTCTCTCGGTCTTCTCTTGCACCTGTTGAAGAAGTAGATCTCTCGACTCCGGTCTCATTACTTGAGGATTCGATCCATGAATAGGGCTTAACGCACCTGACACCACTCTTTCCATTTTAGTCCAAAACTCAAACCTTTTGAATCTGGTTCCTTGTGGTTTCAATTTTGTTGCAATTTTCATTTAAAAACAAAATCTGGTCAGATTTTCAGTTAACATCCAGTTTTTTTTGTCTTTTCCTCCCTTTTAATAAGGGCAAAATGGTCAGATTTTTAATTTGTTATAATAAAACGTTAAAAGACCTTTTTGCCCTTCATTAAAGGGGGAAAATACAGAAAAACTGGATGTTAACTGATAAATCTGACTAGATTTTGTTTTTGGTTGAAAATGAAACAAAATTGAAATCACAAGGAACCATATTCAAAAGGATTGAGTTTTGGACTAAAGTGACCAAATCTCAGGGACCATTTTGGTAGTTTACTCTATTTTTAAATGAAGTTTTTTTATTTCTTTTTTTTAAGTTTGACATCTTGTTTTGCAGGTTCAGAAGTTACTCCTAACCAGTTAAGGAATTGGTAAGAAAGCTTGTCCTATTTTCTTGTTGATTAGAATATCAACTTGTGGTAGTCAAGAATCTGAAATACACTGAATTATGTATAGGTGGAAAAATGGACCGGTCAGTTGGGTTGGAAAACATGTGAAAAGGGATAAACTTTTTTTTTATCACAGGTTGGGTTGAACGGAACAATTTTCATCTAAAATTTTTTATTTTTTAATAGACATCTAACGCGTCAAATGTGATTCAAAGTTTTCAGTCATCTCTTATTTCAATAATAATCTTGTTTTTGTAATAAAGGGACTTAGGAGTGCTATTCATTTGTAATACACTTTGAGCCGTTTGACCCGTTTGATTACACCTTCAACCCATTATAGATAAAACATAACCCAACCCAACTCAACCCTTGCATATACCAACCATAGTTTTTTCAAGTTGTCTTTCTTGTTTTACGTCTTAACAGGTTAAGTAACCGTAAGGGCAAACTAGCACCTGCAGCTGCTAAGGCTGCTTGCATACATTCTGATGAGGACAACACTTTGCCTGAAAAAGAAACTGGGTCAGGGCCAGACCCAAATTCACCGGAGAATCTTTTGGATGAAGATTATGACCCATCTCCTCTACATCCCAACTGATCCACAGGAAAGATCGCAGGAGATCAGTTTCAAGAACCAAAGATACAGTTGTGGTCCCTGAAAAGCATTTTAATGTCAAGGTTGGACAACATGTTATACTTACGGACGATAGGGAGGTTGGAAAAGGAACCATACATCTAGTCAAAGGTGTATGGTCTGGAAAAAATTTGGAGGAATCAAGTTCATGTGTGGTAGATGTTGAAGAACTCAAGGTGTCGGCTAACAAGCAACCGCCACACCCAACTGATGCGGGTACCACATTTTCTGAGGCTGAACCGGCTCCTTGTGAAATAAGAATGTTGTGGAATTCCAGCCAACTTGTCTTGATCCAGTAGCAGTTGCCTTGATGACAGATTAACCTTTTTATGCATCTATGTGTGCATATATTGTAGAGGTGGTAATTTTACATGTTTACCTATGAATGTGCGGATTTAGGTTCTTTTTCTTTCCTAGTGGGTAAAACTTAAAAAAGTTAGCTAGAAAGAAAATAGGTTGAAAGTCGCTTGTGTTTGTGATTGAGTATTTTAAATCATTGAAAAACAAAATCTGTTTTTGTCCAATCGCCTAACCAGCATGATCTAGTTTTATAACTGATGGAGGCATTAATTTTGACCTACAACTTTGTTTAGATTTTTTTTAATGGAAACTTTGTTTAGATGACTGAGTTTTCTACTACAGTGCATTTACTGTAGAGAGTCATCGACTCTTGTGGAGGGTGTAACTACACGCTCCCGTTTGTCGGGTGGGCATAGGCTGGAAATTTTCTCGGGGAACGCCTTAGCCAAACTCTGATGCACAAGTGTGGGCCTGGTTAAGACAACATAGTCTTTGGATACCGGAGTGGGGCGGAGGGGCCTACCCGAGTTATAGGGTAGGTGCGATCTCTATCGCCTGTTGTAGAAATATCACCGTTCGAAAAAAATACATTGTTTAAAATTGAGGTTGTCACATTTAAAGGACCCGATTGTGTACAACTATTAACGAAAATCTAGTATTTTTTATTTTTTTATTCTATTTTAGTTAATTAACTTCTCATTATATGTTATAATGAACTATAAGATTTCTTTATTAATTTATCAGGTAAAGAAAACTTATAATTATAAGTAATACATGATGTATGAAGTAGTTTGGTGATATTATAAAAAGTATATTTATATATAATAACTTGATTTTTTTTATGAATTATAAGATAACAAGCAATATGGTTTATAGCGCATTAGATCATTTGACTTTAATTTTGTTTATGCCCATTTGTGCAAAAGAGTTTCTTATTTGGCAATATAAATATTATATTATGAACTTCTACAAACGTGTAGGTTGACTAAAATTTTCTTGTATTTGTAAGTGTTTGAAACTTGTTATGAGAAAGTGAGAGAAGAGAAATATGGAAATTAATCAATAGAGAGAGAATCTGATCTTTTACAAATAACATTATACAATTTTCATTGAGTTTTAATAATAAATAAATGGTTCTTTTATGATTTTGCATTGAACCCTCTTACGAAGGTAATGAGAACTATCTTGAGTTTTATGAGAACTAGACCTTCAAAAGGTTTTTTAAAAACAAAAATTTATCAAAAATCTTTAAAAAATCACTTGTTCCAGCGAAAAAATAAAAAATAAAAAATAAAAAAATGTCGCATGCAAAAATTTACATCGGGTGTAAAAAAGATTTATCGGTGATTAAAAAAATTTACATCGCCGTAAACAAATTTTACATCAGGCGTAACTAGCGACTCGACATTTTTTTTGTTTTTACAGATGTGTTGATAACATTTTCATCTACGTTTGTGCAAAAATGTGGCCCAACTCGCGCGGGCAATAGCAGTTCTCTTGGTTCTCATAACTCGTGGTGGTTCTTAATTGAACCAAATCCAACCCTCCTATATATTTATATATGACTTTTTTTCTATATGTTAATGATCTTTGAGAAAAAAAAATAAATCTATATGTTATTGATCTTTGAGAAAAAAAAAACAAAATATATATATATACGTAGTTCGAGATACACATATGCAGGCCGGTTAACGTACAAGACCACCTTATCGTGCATTGCGTACGTGATCACCAATATAACATGCGTAACTAGGTTAACCCAACCAATGCATAATTATACAAATTACGTGAATAATTATGCAAAGTTAATTACTATTGTGTCATCGCGTTCAATTGAAGGCCTAGATAAGGTGGTCTTGTTTTTTTTTAACAACACGATAAGGTGGTTTTGTATTTTAAACTTTCTATATATATATATACATATATATATATATATATGTGTGTGTGTGTGTTATATGTACTCTTTCTAGGTACATACTTGTAGCTTCGTGAAGTACAAATACTTTTAATTTTTTTATTTGTTTTCATACAATACTAACATTTTAATTAAAAGAAATGGAAAATAAAATCTTGGTTGATAATGGTTTTCTAGCAGTTTTCAAGTTTTTAATAGTTTTTCTCATGAATATATATATATATATATATATATTATATTATCTATCACTGTATTCTTTTTGTGTAGGAGCTAAATAATCAGAGGCCGCTCCAACCAGGGGGCGACCCAAGCTTAACCATGACAGAAACTCACTTGCATATATATTTGAGTGGTGATATGATTTGGGGATTTTGGCTGAGTTTTCAGGTGGCTCAGAAGATTAAGATTACTTTTGTGTTTATCTGAGAAATACAAGTGATATATTTAGAGTACATATAGCCTTGTTATAGTTGGTGGTAGGGCTGACAATTGGGTACCTGTTAAGACACGATTAGACCTGTTTGACTGAAAAATACACCCTTTGACTTTTTTATTTTTTAGAATAATTAAAATTACAATGTTAGGATCCATCATTTATTCATCTTTGTACATAAAACATAAAACTGTTTTATAAACATGAGGTATAAAATAGTTAAACGAGTCGTAATTATGTTTGAAACTTATGTTGTCGCGCCGTCAGAAACCTGTAAAACCTGTTAAGACACGATTTGCCAGCCCTTGTTGGTGGTAGATTACCAGTTTATTACATCGTAAACCACCATGAAGCAATACTTTTCATAAACAACGTTTTCATAACCGGACCGGACCGGCCGGTCGGACCGGGAGTCGGAGGCTTCGCCGGGCCGATTCACTTGATCAGGCCGTTCATGTGTCAGACCGGTGGTCCGGCCGGTGACCGTCGGTTCGCCTGGAGATCCGGTGAGAGAGGTCCGGCCGGTGTGGGTTATTTCTTTTTCTTTTCAAATATGCAATGCCAGAGCCGTCCCCGAGAATAATAAAAAACTTTTGGGCCTCGTGCGAGACAAAAAAGTCGGGCCCCCGTTATATAATATAAATTATCAATTTATATATCTATATATATATATATATATATGTATTATATATGTATATATATATGTATATATATATATCTATATATATATCCAAAAACCACAATACAACGATAATTGATTAATTGTTATAAACCAAACAAAACAATACTAGTGTAGCAAAATGATTGAACTAACTTACTTAAGCAAATCGTGAGGCTCTCCTAGCATTTTTGGAAGCAAAGCTCTTGATCAAGTCTTTATATTCCAAACCTTCTAATATTTCGTTTTCAAGAGATATCATCGCCAATCCATTAAGTCTTTCTTGAGACATTGACGATCGCAACTAAGACTTTAAAAACTTCAATTTAGAAAAGCTTCTCTCTGCTGATGCCACCGTTACCGGAATTGTCAAAAGCACATGATAGGTATTTGTATTTAGGAATGAGTGACATAATTTCTAGACAAAAAAAAACAAATTTAAAACAAGTTTCATCTAACTCTAAACCTAAAAATAGACAATTATACATCAAAGTCTCAAAGATTCAATCATTCAGTAAACATCTAAGATTCATAATTTCATCTTATTCTTAATCAGTAAATCTAAACAATATAAATTCAAGGTTTCATGTAATGACTAATTATATAAATCTAAAACAAAAACTTTTCATTATATTAATAATTAATAGATTTCACAATTCACAAAACATACCTGAAGGATTAAATATTGAAGATTCTTATGAAATTGTTGATGCTCAGAATTGAACCGTCCGTCTTGTTTTTAGCGATTAGGTTTAAATATAATTTTTTTAGTGCACATGCATTAGGTTTAATTTTAATTTCTTGTTTTTCGGAGCGCACAAGCCCCAAACACATCAGAATCTGGGCCCTCATGTTTCCGCATTAAATAACATCTCAAAGTTCAGCATTTGGGCCTCCATCATTTGGGCCTTTTTTTATAAGTTAAATAAACGTTTAAACTCTACCGGGCCCCTAATATTTTTGGGCCTTGGGCGCCTGCCCAGCTTGGCCGGCCCAAGAGCCGGGTCTGTGCAATGCCCTAAGAAAAAAAAGGAGTTGGTTTAGGGTGTCAAACTCTTCTGTTTGTTTTGAAGATCGGTAGCTCTTTTTTATCCGGCCGGTGGACTACGGTTTCTAGAGAAAGAAATAAGAAAATGAAGAAGATGAGTGTGTCTTGTCACAGGAAATAATAAAGTAAATGTGAATGGTAAGAGTGAAAAGTGGACTGACAACCCTACACACATCAACAATTGTTATAGGAAGTCTCAAAACTATTTTATTATTTTCTTATCCATCCTGAATTTATTTACTTATAACAAATTTATATTTTTTTAAGTATATTTCCAACCTTATAATTGTTATATTTAATAAACATATATTAAGATATATCATTTATGTGTATCCGTTCTTAAACTTTTTTATTTGTATATTTCTAACACTATAATTATATTAAACCTAATAAATATGTACTAATATATACCATGTGTGTGTATATATATATAGAGGATAAGGATCCGTTAGGAACCACCCTTTATTGCGAGAACCGCGAGAACCAATGTAAACACAAACAGTAATATCTAAAAAAATACTAATTTTTTTTGTTTTTCTTAATATTTTTTTTGAAAAAGTCGCTATATTTGCTCAACAATAAAAAAATTCAAAAAAAAAAATTGAGTACCAACTATCCATGCAATGTGCATTTTCGTCATTTCTTTGACAAATTCCATAATACATTACAAAAATTAGACAATTGTACTTTCATTTACACTACCATGTGTAACACGCTACTTTTTACGTTACCAATTAGCAATGCACATGTGTATCTATATATATATCAACATGAAATAAGATGTTTTGGTACACTTCCATAATACACTACGATGCACATGTGCATTTTCATCATTTCTTTGACAAATTCCGTAATAAATTACAAACATTAGACAATTGTACTTTCATTTACACTACCATGTGTAATACACTACTTTTTACGTTACCAATATAAGAAATGCACATGTGCATCTATATGTATCAACATGAAATAAGGTGTTTTGGTACACTACTTTGAATACACTTTCTCTTTCATCTATCATACCATCCATAATACACTTCCATTACCTCCTACCATCCATAATACAATACAATTACCTCCTACCATTTATAATACAATACCAATACCAATATTTTCACTTTATTACATGTATATCAATACCGTTTATACCATCCAATTAACATATTACATCATAAAGTGACAACTATAATGAACCCATCAACCACTAGATATAACTAACCAAAAAACACATATATGAGCCTACTTCATCATTCAAAATCACAAACTTTTTGTACCAAAACATGGTATATAATTGTTATACATAATGATGCACATGTGCATTTAATGTAAAATTGAGTGTATTATGGATGGTATTGTAAATTAAAGTGCAATTAGTGATAACGAATTACTGAATTTGTCGAAGTTATGATACATATGCAAATGTGCATGGATAACTGTTACTCGAAAAAAAAAGTGTTTTTTTTTTGTAACGAAATATAACGATATATTAAAAAATATTTAAAAAAAAATTTGAGTGCTTTTTTGATTTTTTTTAGATTTTATTTTGCAATAAAGGTGGTTCTCGCGGTTTTCACAATAAAGGTGGTTCTCACATGAACCTATATATATATATATCTATATATATATATATATATATATATATATATAGGGAAGGGTTTAAATGAGAACACCTATCTTTTGTGAGAACTATAAGAACAATTCTCTGCCAATCAATTTTGTTCCCTTTATTTAAATTTAAGGGGTAATCTGGTAAATAGCGTATTATATCATAAACAGAGACTTTTCATCTCTCATCTCTTGCTTCCCTGGGAAATTTCACAAAGACGGATTCCATGATTACACACAAAGCAATTTGTGATTACAAGTAAGGTGATTCCAAGTGTTCTAATGATGATTCCATGTGTTCATAATCCAGGTTGGTTCGCACTGTTTTTTTCCCATCAAATTCTGAAATCACTACTATTGTTGGGGTTTGTAGGGCGTGTGTAATTGGGGGAATTGTAGAGAAGATTTGTTTTATTGTAGCAAATTAATAGCCTAAGATACATAGAAATTTCAGATAAGCTTTTGTTTCCTTTTGAATTTAGGGTTCCTGGATTTCCAAATTGAATAAAGGGTGTGGTAATCGAGGTCATGTAGACAGTGTAATTCAAGGTTGAGGATGATGCAATGAAATTGATAACAATTCGTCTAATTCTTCAATATTGATTGCATCTCTGAAACACATTTTTTGGCTATACAAAAGAAGCACTGAGCAAAAATGGATTTGGATTTTGGGGTGATGGGTTTCAATTTCAAAAGTTCATATATTTTTTATGCTTATGTTTATCTTTGCCAATACCCAAGACATAAATTTTAGATAATTGACTTTTAAGTTGGATTAAAACTGAAATGTTTGATCAAAGTTAGGTTTTAGCTTTATAATTACACTAGGAACTTAACGGTTGAATTCGTGTCTTCTCAACTGAATAAGAAGCATGCTATGCAAGGATATTTTAACAATGCCATCTTCATGCAACTCTTGTATCTAACAAGCTGTAATGTAGCTGATATAAGCCTTCATTTCAAAGGTTGTTTGTACATTAGGTTACATGTGAGAGGTCATATGAACATATATTTGAAAAACAGATATGGTTCTTTTTTAAGATTTCATTAATGTTCAAGTTTAGGGTGAATTTAGTTGCATATACACTTTATCTTTGTGGAGTAGTCTGATTGATTATATGAGTAATCGTTCATTATCACATACTTGTGAATGTTTTACATATATGCAGCTGATTTACACATGTGTAACTTGGTCAGTGTCGCATATTTATGTATGTTTTACATATGTGCAGTTGAATAACACATATGTACACTATTCTGCATCATATGTGCAATAGAATCATTCATGTGTAAACTATTCTCGGTCACATACGTGTGCTTGTTTTGCATATGTGCAGTTGAATTACACATGTGTAAACTATTAAGTGCGACCTATATGTATATGTTGTATATATGTGTAGTCGAATTGCACATGTGTAAATTATCCCATGTCAAAAATTTGTGTTTGTTTTACATATGTGCAACCGCATTACACATGTGTAACTTGTTCACCATCCCATGTTCGAACTAAACTAAGGTAGTATTGTTCATCACTTTACTTGACCCATTAACTCTTAGGCATTGTTTCTTGATGCTGAGAAATAGTGGAGGGCATCATTTACATCATTCGTTTATTTTAAACAGCTTATGGAATATGTTATCTTAGATGTCGATTCCATTTCGTCTAAAGTCCACGTTAGCGAGTCTAAGTATGTAATGGTTGATGCACAAGTGGCTCGTGTGACTAATTCCTGGAAGAACGATACCATGTTTAATGTAAGGACTCATCTAGGACATCTGTTATACATGGGTAATTATGCTCTTGGTTACGATTTGCATGTAACTAACAATAATGACATGGAGGTAAATAAGTATAAAGGTCTTGTGATTCCAAAGGTTATCTTAGTCAAGACAAGCTGCGAGGAAAGGTGGAAAAAGAAGCGTGGAAAGCCTCGTTCTTTGAAGCTTAAATCACTTAAGATGTAATATAGAATTGAAGCTGGCTACCATGATTTACTAAACAAAATCGAAGTGAGGAAGGTAGTCATTGTGATAATGAGAGTCATTGATGAAGATAGTAATGGTGAATGCGATTTCTTTTTTTATTTCTCAAGTTTTAGTTTACATAATGTACTCATGTTCTATGAATTTTAAACATTTGACTTTTGGTTAAAATTTGAAGTTTTGTTTTGAAGTTCGAGTTTATAGTTTTATATTATTATTTCAATGTTCTAATAGTATAATGTATTTGTTTTGTTTTTTTTGTTTCCTTATTTTTTATTAAATTCTATCAGTTTAAGTGTTACACAACTATAACTGTGTTTTGCACATGTGTAAATCTCATGTATTCTTATGTGATACATTTTATATATGTGTAAATTGTTCAGTGGCACTTATTTGTTTATCTTTTACATGTTTGCATCTGAATTAAATCAATACATTACTATGCAAAATGCTAAAGTATTATATTATCCAACAAGTAGGATTAGACCAAAATAACAGTATCCCAAAATCAAAAACATTTTCTTGCCAAACAAGTCATAATCATTGACAATTTATAACCATGATAACATAAAAACAAAAGTTATAATCCTTTATATACGCTAACCAAGGTAACATTGAACAAGTCATGATCCATAATATCATCTAGTATTTTTTTCATTTGGTCTCATTTCAAACTCTAATGCTTTCTTGTTCACATCTTCTCGGTGACTATTCAAAAGTATAATATTCACAACATATTTCTTTCTAAGCAAATTCGGTTGTGATTATTGTCTCTTTATTTTCACAGTTTGAAACCGCATTCTCTATTCTTCACACATCTTTCCTTGTTGGTTCCATGTGTCTCATAAAAAAAAAACACTCCACGATCAATATTGTTTACCACTCCTTGATGCTTCTGTTAATGAATAGAATATAATTAAACAACATTTTAAATATGTAAACACCTTACTTACACATGTGTAAAAAGCTTACTTAGACATGTATAAACATCTTATTTACACATATGTAAACTACTTAATTACACAAATGCAAAAAGAACTAAGATAATATGCACATGTGTAAACAACTTACTTACAGATAATATACACATGTGTACATAATTGTTTAATTAAATAAGGGCAATACGGACTAAAATGATTTACACATGTGTAAAAAGCTTACGCACACACTTGTAAACATCTTATTTACATATATGTAAATTACTTAATTACAAAAATTTAATATTAACTAACATGATTTACACATGTGTAAACCTACATATGTATGATTATTTTGTTTAAATTTTTTATAATACATACACATGTGAATAGTTACACAAATGCAATAAGAACTAAGATTATTTACACGTGTAAATAGCTTAATTACACAAATGTGATAGGAACTAAAATGGTTTACACGTGTAAAAAGCTTACTTACATATGTGTAAACATCTTATTTACACATGTGTAAATTGGTTAATTATAAAAATTATGTATTAACTAAGATGATTTACATATGTGTAAACCTACATATGTATGATTATTTTGTTTTATAATACATACCTTCACTTGTGATGCTTTCTTGAAGTTTCGTTGACCTTACTTCTCTCACCATGTTAATCATCTCTTTTTCCCTTTCCAGTTTCTTCTTCTGTGATGCTTTTATTAATACAATTGAATGTAACACAACTTTATTATAATGTTTTATGGTCTATGAAAATACAATTTTCATGCCTAATTGCTTTTCGACTTCAACATCCATTTCTGACAATGTATTCACTCGATATATGCTCAATGATAAATCAGATATCTGTGACCAAATGTCGACACAATTTATTGTTTGTTTTCAACTTGATATTCAAGTGATTGTTTGATTTACATAAATGCAAGTTTATGATATTACTTTCTTGTTGGCTCAATGTATTCAGAATCCTCATCATAACATTCAGCTCGATAACTTCTCAGTTGGATCCTTATTGTTCTCGGACTTTTACAACCTGCAAATATAGTGTCCTAATATATCATATAACCTACAATATATATCTTTAGGATGCCTACTTTTCAATTCGGTCTTCATTTTTCTTTTCTAATAACACATAAGAAGTTCAAATCACCGGACTCCATCACATATTGTAATTCATATTAACAAAACGTTCGTTTATACTACTTTTTTTTTATCATTACTTCACCCGTATATCCCAACACCATCAACCATAATCAATAAGTTTTAATAGAGCTACAATCCTATAGTGTATACTACACACATAATTAATCATCTATCTTAATTTAGTCGTAGACATTTACTCTGTTTTTTTTGTAAACCCTATAATCTCATTATCAATATCTGCAATCAAAATACCAACATTATTGAAAAATTAAAGATTAAAACCACCAAAATCACTTATCAATCTTTAAAATACCGCAAATTGATAAAATATAACATCGATATACTTATATCTTTGATTGTTATAAAAAAATACCAACTGGTTGTTAAAATGCTAAACCATTGTCTATGTGTAAACTTACATAATCTACACCTTTCGGTACCAAATAAAAAACTCAGAGTCCTTAATCAATCATTTAAAACACAAAACCTAACTTTACACCAAACACATCAAGAACCAGATCTTTAATTAACCTAGATATGTATCAGATCAATCAAACAACAATGCAATATAGAAACATGTAAAATTGTCATAACATAGTAATTAGGAATCAAAAATTTCTAAATTACATGCCAATTACGAGCCTGAAACATCAACTACTCTTCCGGTGAGTATGGTCGATCTGTCGAGAAAAACTAGATTCAGGTAAACCTCATTTAACTAAACTTAGAGAATAGAAATCATACCTGATTAAGAATATCATGCTCTACATCATCTTTACATTTACCAATGGTTTTAATTTTCATTCATTGTTGCTTTTTATTCCTCAAAACCCTAGATTACTTCTAATTTGCAAGTTTATATCAGGAGGTAGAAAATGCGATTTGGGGGTTTTGGAAGACTTCATTTGAATTCGGGAGGAAGAAAACGTGATTTGGATTGATTTTTTGATGGTTAGGAAAGTGCGATTTTACATTGTTACCCTTTTAAGTCTTAATTTATGATTTCCTCCTCAATTAAACCCCCAATTAATCTTAGCCATTGATGGAATATATATATATATGTGTGTGTGTGTGTGTGTGTATGGGAGGGTTATCTTGAGAATATCCACTTTTGTGAGAACACTAGGAACAATTTTCATCCATAGATTATCTTCCATCAATGGCTAAGATTAATTGGGGAGGAAATCATAAATTAAGACTTAAAAGGGTAACAAGGTAAAATCGCACTTTCCTAACCATCAAAAAATCAATCCAAATCACGTTTTCTTCCTCCCGAATTCAAATGAAGTCTTCCAAAACCCCCAAATCACATTTTCTACCTCAATTAAACCCCTAATTAATCTTAGCCATTGATGGAAGATAATCTATGGATGAAAATTGTTCCTAGTGTTCTCACAAAAGTGAATGTTCTCAAGATAACCCTCCCATATATATATATATATATATATATATATATCCGGTTATTAAACCCGGTCCGACCGGTTCGATCGATTCGACCAATGAACCGGTAAGAAGACCGGTTCAACGTCCGGTCCGGTTTTGAAAACATTGCTTTTCATCAAACAAACAACCAGAGTATGCTATATATATAAATCTTGATAGAATACAAGTTTTAAACTGAGTTTATCTCAACGAAAAGAAACTAAAAATGCACTACAACACCCTGAATTTTTAAACTGAAATGTAGCAAGTTCCTAAATAGTTTTCCATCTATTTATCCATCAACTATCTATGCAAATGGATTCCTCCCTCCCAGCAGCTGTGACACTAGTTTCAACTGACTTTAACTGTCTAGAAAAGTATATAGATCAGTCAGTGTAACATAGTTATGCATAGAGGTAGCAAAATGAACAACAACACTAAGTCATCTAGGCATCTATTGACCGATCAAAATAAGTCGGCTGGAATCCCACAATATCCTTGTTTTACCAAGGATCACTCTTGCCTGGAGAAATGTGAACATGGTATCAGTTGGGTGCGGGAGCGGGCTGCGGTCCCACACCTCAAGATCCGTAACATCCACCACACATAGCTTTAATTCATCCAAATCCTTTTTAAACCATACACCTCTGGTTTGATGTATCTTTCCTCTTCCAATCACTTCACCTTCAGCATCCGTGAACATAACATTTTGCCCAACCTTACGTTCAAAACGATTTGTGGGGACCGCAACAACGTCTTGGGTGGGTTCTGTCACAGCTTCGTCCCCATCCGAATGTAAGCGGGCATCCATAGCAGCTTCGCGGGCTCTTTTGGCCTTGCAGTTTCTCAACCTGTTGGTATATGCATGGGTTGATTTGGGTTATGCTTTATCTCTAATGGGTAAAAATGCGTAAAACTAAAAACAAAACAACGAAAAAGAAAACGGGTCGAATAGGTTGGAGTTGGTCAAACTGCATTACTAATGAATAGCGGTATCAATTATACTGAATCGGTTTATTTACAATAGCATAGTTCATCAAATAATTTAATATAACATAGTTCATAGAAAACAATGATAACATCAGGTTCATCAATAATAAAATAAAATAGTTCAACAATAGAAAAAAACCAATTGGACTTAAATAATCTAATCTGGGTGTTTTGGCCAATAATAATCCAACTGAGTTTATTCTCACTAGTGTTTAAAATAACTTAACAGAGTTAAGTTTTTTTCTCCGAATTACAAACCGATTTTTTCTAAGGATTTTGATCCGAACAAGGATACGAGTCGATTGATGTAAAACTTACATCGAAACGGTGCTCCAAACGACTTGATTTTTGTTTTTAAACACCCGAATTGAAGCACCTTTTTCATCATTTAGAGCACTATTTCGAGGTAAATTTTACATCAATCGACTTGTATTCTCGTTATGATCAAAAGCCCTAAAACATCAGTTTGTAATTCGGAAAAAAATTAAAATCGTTACGTTTTTTAACGGTGGACCATTATACAAACAAAATGAAAAAGGGTGGACCATTGGCGGGAATAAACTCAGTTGAAATTATTATTGGCCAAAAACAGCTAGATTGGATTTTTTAAATCGAATTTACGATTAAAAACAACATAGTTCAAAAGAACTTCGATCGTCAAATTAGGTTCAACAATTTCTGACTTACGAAAATTAAAACCCTAGAAAATACAAATTTATTTTTTAGTCAACAAAAATAAAAGTTTTAAAAACCCTAGAAAACAAAGGACAATCACAAATACAAAAACAAATATAAAAACATAGGGCGTAGATGAAAGCTAACCTTGAATCACAAACTTCGAAAGTTAAATAAAATAAAAAAACTCTTTCTTTAGCGATGAATAGGATTAGTGTAACAATGGCTACTATAATATGGATTGGGTGTGTTATTTTGCAACATTTCAACTCATGAAAAAGGGTGGACCATTGGCGGGAATAAACTCAGTTGGAATTATTATTGGCCAAAAACAGCTAGATTGGATTTTTTAAATCGAATTTACGATTAAAAACAACATAGTTCAAAAGAACTTCGATCGTCAAATTAGGTTCAACAATTTCTGACTTACGAAAATTAAAACCCTAGAAAATACAAATTTATTTTTTAGTCAACAAAAATAAAAGTTTTAAAAACCCTAGAAAACAAAGGACAATCACAAATACAAAAACAAATATAAAAACATAGGGCGTAGATGAAAGCTAACCTTGAATCACAAACTTCGAAAGTTAAATAAAAAAAAAAAACTCTTTCTTTAGCGATGAATAGGATTAGTGTAACAATGGCTACTATAATATGGATTGGGTGTGTTATTTTGCAACATTTCAACTCATGTTGGAGTTTGGGGTGGGCCTAAATCAAATATGGGTTTAATTAAATGGGTATATAACCCTTTAGGTGTGGGCTGGACCGTACCCTCCCTTAGCCAACAATCCGCCATTTTCTACATTATTAATTAAATAACATATGACGAAAATTTTAAAGGGTTTTGGGTCAACCCAACCCGTCAAAAAGTTACCCCTTTTGACCCATTGCCCAATCCAACTTATCCGTCCTTTTTCATTTACAAAATTCAGTATATTTAAGATTCTTGACTACCACAATACGATATTCTATTAAACAGTAATACATGACAAGCTTTTTTACCTTTCTGAATCTATCCTTCTGCTTCTCCTTTTCTTAATCGGAAGTGTTACGGATGGACCCTCTTCATGTTTACCGGTTGTGTCATGTTCATTAGAAGAAGGCCTTTGAGGTGTAGATGATGGGCATTGGATGTTATGAACCTCCTAAAAATGAGAGTCGAACCATTACAATCATATTAATAATGAAGTTCAAAAAAATAACTGAACAATCTTCTGTAGTTGGAAAAAACCCATGGGTCGATCATGATGGGTAACAAATCAATGGGTAATATTATGTATCGGTAGATCACAACTGGTTGGCCGGAAACACTTTTTGTCAAAAATGTATGCTTATCTTATAGATAGTGTGTCACATATGATTAGTAAGTCTATACTATTTCAAGAATAATTAAACTTTTAGAATAAAATCATTTAAGAGGTTTTATGTAAAGTATTATGGGTGACTTTCAACCCGTTTTTAGTAAAAAAAGTTATTTACGCTTTTGACCCATTAGAGATTATAAACAACCCGAATCAACACATTCACAAGAAAATGGGTTGAAATGGCAAACTTATATTAATGGACAAATTCTCATAATTGTTTATTAGTGACCCATAGCATACTCAAGTATGTTTTATTTTAACAAATGCATGATTGTAGTAGTAATTATTTTGTAATCATATTTAATGTATAGATTATCTATGAATGTCAAGAGTGTTGATGGGTCAACCCAACCTTAACTACCCAATAATCAGACAAAATATGAATTACTTTTACCATAACTCTGTGGCTAGCGGATTCTTGAGCGGTAGGTGGTTTCTCCAGTTGACTAATGAACCACCTAAATAAACAAGATAAGAATGAATAATATATGATGTTTCTAACATCCTGGGTCAAATACACGTGTGTGCTCTGAGATCGTTCATAAGTTAATATTTCAGTATCTAAATAACCATAATTCAGTTGAATTATACTTATAATGCATTCAAATGCATAAATCGTTTATTTAAAGATTTAGATTATGATTATAATAATGTTGTTTTTGTACTCATTATTAACACACTAGTTCATAAAAAGTTACTTAAACTGACCAAAAAAAAAAATTTCACCTGAGAACATTCACATTTTCTACATGTAGATAATTAGGCCTCATAGATTCTGCATGAGCTAACAAGGAAGCTGCAACACACAGATGTTATATAAACAAACCACATTTGTTTCTTATAAAGATGGCATAAATATATACGTATTATGGATTGATTGGGGTTGTATTTATCTCAAATGAGCCGAATAAAAGATAGCTAAAAGGGCAACGAGTCAAATAGGTTGAAGCCCCCAAGCATCTATATTTTAAACGTTTGACCCTCTAAATTGTTTTATTAAAAAATTTAGATTATTTTTGAAATAATATCGTTTTTATGATTACAAACTAACTCTTCAAGTTCTTTATATAGAATTTTATAATGCACAAGAAAGTGTTTATGGGTCAAGCGACCCGGCCAGTAGTGAAAAGTGACCCGTTACCCAACCCACCCATCTTGGCATATCTAACTTCTTATCAGTTGAAGGAAGTGTTGAAATTGAAATATATACAAAGGTTTTTTCTTGCGGCATCTGTTCTTTCCGCAGCACCACCAGGTAACTGAGAAGACTCCGTTTGCAAGCACTCGAGAAACACATTGACAAAGCGAGCATTGTCCTCTGCACAAAGAGAGATATTGGTCAAGAACATGCTAAGTCATTCTAATCAGAATATTGTTCTTTCAGTACACGTTTTGACCTGTTATATGTTTTGACAACAATTAACTTTTCATAAAGTTGTGCTCACATGTAAAAATCGGCTAGATTATTTACCTTCGGATAGATTGGGGTAACATGTGAGATTGGTTAGAACTTGGACCAGTAACGATGACCTCTGAATCGCGTAAGGCATTTGAGGAGCCTGACAGTTACTCCAAGTAGAATGTTGGACGTTGAATTCTGAGGTCAAACCCAATACATGTCCAGCTGCTAATGTGGGATTAAAATCCACAACAATCTCCTCTTCAGCAGGCTCAGGATCATAGGAACACCAGGTAGATAAGAACTCTCTTTGAGGCTGTGAAAGCACTCGGCTCAAAAGTTCCATCTGCGTGGATGTACAACAACAATTACAAATAAAGTTGGTTTGGGTCAAAACGGGTCAGATTGCCTGACGTGCAAACATAGTTTTAACTTTTGTTCCACTTTTTAAGAGTCTGTATTAGTACCAAAAAAATCCAACCCTTTTTTTACAAGTTTCAAATTGTGAAAACATGAAGCAAACTGAGGGAAGTTATATCAATCAAAAGTAATCACACAAATAAGTAGGGCTGCAAACGAACACGGACATAACTTGTTTGTGTTCGTTTGTTGAAATATATGTGTTCACGAACTGTTCATGAACACTTACCGAAAGAGATTTTATGTCCATGTTTGTTCGTTAAGCAAATGAAAGTGTTCGTGTTCACGAACGCAAATGAACGTTAATGAACACAAATCGAAACAAACAAACACAAACAAGCGTTCATGAACATAATATTTAATACATTGATATTATTAAATATGTTATTTATTGGAGTTTTTAAGTATTTAAATAAAATATATAAATTAAAAACACTAATGAACTATCCAACATAAACAAACATGTTAATGAACGTTTACAAACATAAACAAATGAACACGACCTCTGTTCACGTTCGTTCATTTAACTAAAGAAAAGAAATTTCTTGTTTGTGTCACTCATTCATTAAACGAACGAACACAAACAAAATTCCTGCTGAATGGTTCACGAATAGTTCGCTGAACATTCCTTTGCCGCCCTACAAATAAGTAAACATATTTATAAAAGCTTACCAAGTTACGAGCTATGAAGGTTTTGAATCTAGGAGCACCAGAGAATATTTCTGTAAGCCGCATTGCATTAAGTAGCACAAGTCCCCATTTCTGGCTTTTCAAATCCTCATCACACGTCATATCTAGCTCTTCAATCACCTAAAGAAGTTTGTATATGTATAAGCATTATGCCCAATAATAATTTTCAAAAAATCTAAATTATAAGAGATTTGAAAAGTTAACCTTCAAAACTGTTGCCTGAGCAAAACCCTTGCCTTGAGGGGTGCTGGAAGCCACATCCATGAAAGATGAGCTTTCCGCTTGACAAAGAAGTAGCATCTGGAGAAAAAATCGTCGAAAGTAACTAAAAAAACATTGAAAAAAAATAAAACATGATACAATAATGTCTACACGTGATTGGGCTTACGATTGATAAAACTTTTGCTTTAAGCCTATTAACCACACTTTCAAGAATTAGATCATCATGCTGTGGCAGGTTTAAGGTGTCTGAACCAACCGAAAAACAGCCCCTCCTCCACATAGCTCCTGGAGAACAACAGAATACAAATAATCAGTGTTAAATATATTGGAAAAATGTTTATTGTGCTCAGAATTTTTTTTTATTTAAAATGATTTAGGATGTTTAGCATTGAGAAAAAAAAACTTTGATCAACCCTTTGACCAATTTGACTCGTTTCCTTATAAGCTGTTATATTATCTGACCTTAGTTTCAACGAGGCGCTCCCGAAATAAGATCTGTTTGAATAGTGACTGAATAAACTGTACAGAAGATTCACAAAGATGGAAGAGACAGTAGACTTCATCATTGGACTGCATGCGAGAGTTAATACGTTGTGTTTTCGGCTTTGCTTGAAGAAGATTGATATTTACACGGACAGCAGTAAGAGCTGCTATCGTGAAGTCAACAACCTGACAAACAAATGTAATCATCAGCCATCCATTTCAACAAAAGATTTCACTACAAAAAGCTATAATGCAGAAATAAAGATTTTAACAGACTGTGTCACCTCAGGATGTGCAAGTAGAACATCAGCGATGTCTTTCCACTCTGACGAAATGAAGGCTTTAAGTAAATACATGCTATTAGACAACAACGCTGAGTACAGGACCATTTGGCTTAATCCATTAATTTTCTGGAACACCAAAGTTATGTTTTAGTTCTACATAACAAAAAAAAAGTAGAAAAAAATATGTAAAGAAAAGAGTTAAACCTTTCCTAACTGACTAAGAACACGAATCATGTTAAATATGGAATTAAGCATCTCGTGTTGTACAACCATATCTTCAACGGAAACCTATAGCAGGAAAAATCAGTTACTAAAATGAAAAATACAAAAGGATGAAAATAAGTACAATTATTTCCTACTACATCTAAACTTTTCTCACATGCACGTACTTTTGAAAGTAACTAAATACGTACGTGCATTCTAGACAAGTTTAGGGACTATGATATACCAAAATTGGTTGATGAACTTTTTTCGTATATGTTTACAAGTTTAAAAGACTTCAAAAAGTACCAAAATCAGGTAGCGAGACTTTCTCGTACAAAATAAGAAGGCATGTTTGTTTCCATGGTATTTACCCACTAAGAAAATAGATATATTGAAAAATAAATTACTAACCTGCGCAAGTGTTGAGTGGTGGGATGCAATATCACATAGAGTATGCAATAACTTTAAACCACTTAACAAATAGTTGAAATGTTGCTCATCTGGCTTAAGTGATGATACAATATCTATCATTATGTGGTGGACAAGAGGTCTTCCTAGATTGTCCACATTATCTGAAACATCCCACAATTACAAATAATATAAATGCTTAAAATTATAATTAAAATAAAATCTACCAACCTCAAAAGATGATCCACTAATAGCATATTTAATGATACCATTTTCAGCATCTCTTAATAGCTTGCCAAGATCCTTAGAACTTAATACATGAAGCTTTTTGACAACAGAAGTTAAATCAAGTTGCTGCATATCAAATGTATTCTACAAGTCAGAATATGTGAACATTAATGAGTTAGATGGACTGAAAATAGAACTCTATACTATTTGAAATGAACTGAACAATCACATCACCAAAACAATTAATATAAATCAACTGTCACGAGTCTATAATCACAATCATTTTGAATATAAATCTATTTTTTCTGTCCTAGCCTATAACCGTGATTATTATAATCTGCATACTTTAAACGAATCATGTATCCACCTAAAGTTGCTCCTAATAGGTGACTGTGAAAAGAGTGGTGATGTAACTTATAAGGAAATGTTTGGATTTGTTAATAATCATAATCAAACAATGTAATATGATGATCCGTTGATGCTTAAATGTTTGGAAAATTATGATTTAGGATACCAATAGATAAAATGGTCGAAAGAGCCGTTATATGTGAAAAAAGTAGCAAGAATTAAATAAATGAGTTCTGAAACAAAAATCCAAAAATCCTGTATTTATCATGTTCACAGTCCGGGCTTTGATGGTTTTTAAATTAAACAGTCAGCCAAACAGTTGGTAACGATTTTTTGATAATTATATATGAACCACACTGTTCCTAATGGTTTAGCTTTGATTTCATGTTTGGACGTATTGGGCCTTTATGGTATAACATATTCTATATAGAAATGAGTTTGGTAGACAAGGATGATTAAACAGTGATAATTTGGTTTATTGTTTTGGCTTAAATACGCAATAAATTTCGTAATGGTTTTTAAATTAAACAGTGAGCCAAACAATTGGTAACGATTTTTGAGAATTATATAGCGAACCACACTGTTACTAATGGTTTAGCTTTGATTTCATGTTTGGACGTATTGGGCCTTTATGGTATAACATATTCTATATAGAAATGAGTTTGGTAGACAAGGATGATTAAACAATGATAATTTGGTTTATTGTTTTGGCTTAAATACGCAATAAATTTCGTAAATTAATAGGTAAACCAAATATGAATTTGAAAATTTACATAAAAATGAAAAAAAAAGAACCGATTTTAAGACAAACCGAATACCCAGATGAAAAATTAAAAAACAAAAGTCACACTTTGAAAATTAATACTTTTTCAAATAACCCCTCAATATATAACCATAAACTTTTTATAAAATCTTTACAATTAAGCGGGTTAACGGGTCGACCTATTTATAAACCTGATCATGTCCGGGCTTACATGTTTGATAAATGGGCTATATTATGTAACCCAAAACCTTATTATTTCATTGTTGTCTGCATGTTTCAATTAGGTATGTTCCCATGCTACCGCTTGTAATGCCTTTTGATATAAAAACAAAAACTTTGAGATTTAACACCGAACCATTACTAATGGTTTGGTTCCAGTTTAGTTTTATGGTTTAGGCTTTATTGGGCCTTTATTTAAAATGAATAGTATATAAAATAAAAAAGTGCAAAAATAGAAGTTGTCTAAATTTAATCAAGTTGTTTTTTTTCTTAATACGAACTTAAATTAGGATGCCCAAAAATAGAAGTTTAAAAAAGGTTGTCCATCCAAAATAACCAGAATAAAAAGCTTAAGCTTAATCTGAAGTACCTAAATGAAGCTTAAGATAAAATACATATAGATATCATAAAGCCCAACAATTCCACTTCAAAGTTCAAATATTTTTTTTAATGACCAACACAATCATCAGATAAGTATCCTGTCAAAAACCGACCTATAAACCAAACTGATGATCGGTTTGCGCTTGTGATCTTTCATGGTTATAACCGAACTATGAACATTCCTAAATATAACCTAGTAAGAAATTGTCAACCAGATTTATGCCAGTGGTTTTATAAAAAAAACATATCTTATTCAAACAGTTGATGAGATAAAAAAAATCATTAATAGATAAACAAACTAATAAAACATTACTCACTCGTGTAACCTCTATCCTGCTTGGTTCCGCCACCTTTTCAGCCACCATTTTATCTTTTTTAGTAGCAGAACTGAAGAGAAAAAAACACAAAAAAAATATCAGAAAAAAAGACACATTTGAATGATTAAACAATAATAATTTTTTATTCTTGCCAATAAAACAACATAAACCCTAGATTACTGACAAAAATACAGCCAAATCAAAAGATCTTTGTAAGAAAATGTTGATCGAAAACAAATTGGTTCGTCCGTCCTGTGCTAACTTGCGCTACATCACCCATATATTTAACGTGAGTATTGAATGTACAAAAAGTTACTAATTTAAATGAAAAGATTGTTATTTTTTAATATATATATATATATATATATATATATATATATATATATATATATATATATTATGTTTTTTTATAAAAAAGTCAACTAGTTTTATGAAAATATATTTTTATAGTGTGATTGAATTAATAAATTTTACTTTTATAAATAAAATAAAAGGAAGAGAGATAATGAGGAAAAAGAGATGCAACGGCTTTTTGATAAATTAAAAATACAAGTATTTTGAAAAAATACATTAGTATTTAAAAAAAACTTTCATTTGTGTATCATGATTTAATTAAAAGATTTTTTTTTTTATAAAAGGGGCATAGCAAGGTAAGGAGGAAAAGGGGCTGTACAAAGACGTGGATCTGGCAAGCTTTAAATCTGCGATTTTATCGTAACCCAATGAACAAATAAATTTAATATATTTATACCGATTTCGTAATTTCATAATCCATCAAATAAACAGATTATGAATAATTAATTATTAATTATTATTGAATATTTGTTACCTGGATTTTGATCCGTGATCAAAATAATTGATTTGAGAATTAAAATAAGAAAATAATTATACAAAAATTAATTGTTGATATAAGAGTACAATTAATAGCTATGGAACTTCTTTGATGTGATTCTTGAGTCGGAACAACACATACCAAAACATGCATCTAAAGTCACATTATGTGAAAAGATCAGGTCTTGTTATGTTAAAACCTAGATTTGATTAATTCAGTTTCAATTGTTTGCTCTTTATGAACAATAAAAACATATTTAGTGAAACTGAACATAAAAGGACACAAACTAGTGCATGATAATCGTATCTAAAAATTGAGTAACGACTATGCCTTGATCTTTGAAGTCGACTCGGTCTGTTTGTAATTCCTTGTTAATGTCGATTTTTAGCACACTTTGAGATCTGTGGTTGGATTGAAGATTCTGAATGTATGAATGTCGGAATAGCTTTGGTATACCTTCCCTTTAGAGGAGCTTGGAGAGTGAGAATTGGGTATGTTTTCCAGAGATGTGATTTGATATATAATGTTAGTGTAATTAGATTCATTTCACATTGAGAAATTACGAAATAGTACATGTAATGGCATCTGACGTGCGCAAAAGACTCCTCGGATTTTATTTTTTATTCTATTGTGATAGAAAGATGAATTGAAATCCGTTTAATGAAAATATTTTGATTGAAAGTAACATTTTGAAATCCATTTAATGAAAATATTTTGATTGAAAGTAACATTTAAGTCACGGTATTATGCATGTGGTAACGCTTTAAAAATAGTTTTAAATAACAAATAATGATTTATACAATGTGAGTAGTGAGTAGAGTCTATTAAAGGTACATGATATATGTTGTGACTATTCCATAAACAATGTGAAATTGTAGGTACCAAAATATAAAAAGAGTTAATTACAAAGATAGTCCATGGGGTTTATTGAAAGTAACACTTTTGAGTACTAACTTATTTTTTAACAAGTTCAGGTTCTATGGTTTCCGTTTTGTAACACATCTGAGTATTAAGGCTAACTGTTGTTAATTTTTCTGTTAAATCAGTGTAAAATGACTAAAATACCCTTATATAATTTTCAGTTAGTACTGAAAGGTGTTATCTTCAATAAACCACAAAGACAATCTGCGTAATTACCTCGAAAAAATATAGAAACTCTTATATTTGTAAAAAATAATATTATAAAATATGCTACATAAAAAAATTTAGTAGTTATATTTCTAAAATAAAAAAATATACATACAATTACCAAACGTCTATTATGAGAGAATACATTTTAGTTGGGACGATGTTTAGTTTATATTAATTTTTATATAACTAACATAAAAAAATATATGATAAATATAAAAACTCATCCATATCAAACTAGAACACACATTTTTTTACATTTATTATATTCGGACCTACAAATTTTTATTACGATTCTTTTTTAGCTTAGTTTATATTATATAATTTTGTTCTTTGTTTAGTTTAGTGAATGTTATATTATATAGATATTATGTTGTGGTATATTATATGTGTAAAGATAAAATACAAATAACATCCTTAACATAAGAAGTGAATGAAGTCTTATTTTTTCCATCTACTTAAGTATGATATTTAATTGAAAATATAAAATCACGTCTATCGTCACTAATATACTTGCTTAATAAGATGGGGAATATTCCAAAAAAATAATCACTCATTCACTTCTCACATGATATAGCATAATATAATATAATGTAATATTACCTAAACTAAACAAAGAATATAAATACCTAGTATAGCATGACATAACATAACATAACATAATATAATATAACAAAACACAACATAATATTTATATAATATAACTTTAATTAAACAAAACAAAAAATTGTAATAAAAATTTGTTGGTATGAATATAATAAAAGAGAGAAAAATGTGTGTGTACTATATTTGAGACAATATGCATGATTTTTTATTTATCATATTTCTTTTTGAAAATAGTTATAGAAAAAATATTAAAAAAAGCTAAATATTGTCCTTAGTACATTGTTTTTTTTTCTCGTAATAGATGTTTGATAATTGTTTATATATTAATTTTAGAAATATAATTTTTAAATATTTTTATGTAGCATATTTTATATTATTCTTTTTTACAAGGGTTATTGGATTTCAATAATCCTAAGTTTGACCTGTTGGCCTATAATAATCTCAACTTTAAAAATTTCCTCCAACGATCCCAACTTGTAAGAATTTGGCCCCCATTGACCATTTTCTAACATAGGTGTACTTAAATCAATTAAGGAGTCTACATGTGCACTTGAATCTATTGTGGATACCAAATTCTTATATGTTTGAAAATGATCAATATGGGCCAAACTTTTACAAGTTGGGATCGTTGGAGAGAATTTTTAAAGATTATTATCGGCCAACAGGTGAAACTTAGGATTATTAAAATCCAATAACCCCTTTTACAAATATAATGAGTTTTTATATCTTTAGAGTTAATTATATAGATAGTCCTTGACTCCTTGTGGCTTATTGAATGTAACACATTTGAGTACTAACAAAGAATTATATAAGGGTATTCTAATCATTTTACACTGATTTAACAGAAACATTTACGACAATTAGCCTTAATACTCAAAGATGTTACAAAATCGAAACCATATAACCTAAACCTGTTAAAAAAATAAGTTCGTACTTAAAGATGTTATTCTCAATAAACCACAGGGACCACCTGTGTAATTAACTCATATAAAAATAACAGTTAATTTAATTAATTATATTTCTATTATATTCTATAAACAAATGGCGTACTTACTTTTGGCACCCTTGGAAAGAAGGCAAGACATGTTGGACTGAGATGATGAGATTGTCATTTGGGCCGGAGGAGGTTGTGTAACCTAAAGGCGACTTAACAAGACGTGATCTAAAGAAAAGGAGCATACCTTGTAAACCTGGTCTCTCCCGATTTACATGATGTATGTTCTCTCGGTTTGATAGGATGGCTTATCTTTTGTCAGTTTGTAACGTTATGTTGTCCGAATCAATACAAGAAAATGTTTATCTTATCTCTAACCTTCCATCTATGAACTCAATCATTCACTTGTCGTCGGTTAACTATGAGAAGAAAATTGGTTTATTATTAGTGAAATGGGTAAATCTTTCTAAGAATTTTTATGGGTACATATGAAATTTAAAGGTCAAAATGGGTAAATATGATAATTAAAGTTTGATAAAAATAAAACAAAAATAAAGGGCAGAACAATATATTCCAATTTTTCTTAATAGAATAAGTATATGATATTTCATCATCGTCTTTTTGAAACCATTCCGGCATGTTTGATAAAATGGAACTTTCATCCATTACGTATTCCACACAAAAGCCAACTTACATTTCCAAAATGTTGCAAACATATACCAATAGATAGATGCCAAATTTATTCACATAAATTTGTTTGCACATATGCGTATATCAGTTCAAGTACACTCACATAACCATGATACATAAATAAGTGTCTTTTCCATTTTGGTTTTCACAGTTCTCGCATTATTAATGGTTATGTATTGAACCCTCTACTATATACACAAACACACACGCACTTGCACTATATATATAGGGCGAGATTCATGTAAAAAGGACCTTTTTCGTAAGAATGATGAGAAGACAAAGGAATTGACATGTAGACATCATGTTTTGGACTTAGGCATGATGTTTTGGGTTGTTTTTGCAAGAAAAACACCAAACATAACAATTTAAAATACAATGCAAGGTATTATAGGCATGAAATTTAAAAAACAACTAAAACACACTACTTAACACTTAAAACACCTACTTAGCATTCTTGGCATGGTGTTTTAAGTTTTAAGTCTAGAATTCATTATATTGTGTCTTAAATTGTCCAAAAAAGTTGTATTAAGATTAATATTTCACAGTGGATAATACGTGTAGCTAAGGTTGCATACCACAATAGTTAGTAGCAGAGAAAAGGGTAATCAACTGTCCTTGGGCAAATCTTATAAATCCATCCATCACACATTCATGTGCTCGTATAATTAACTGAAGTTTGTTTCTCTTACAGAAGTCTGTTACTTTGTAGGGCTGCAAAAGTAGTTATAATGCATAACTAATAGGAACTTTTTTACTTTTCTAATACAAGCTAAAATAGGTCAGATAAGCTGAAACGGGCTGCAAACGAACCGAACATTCAGCGAATAGTCCGTGAACCGTTCGGCGGGAAGTTCGTTTGTATCCGTTCGTTTAGCGAATGAACGAACACAAAAGAACATGAACAGAAGTCCTGTTTGTTCATTTATGTTCGTGAACGTTCGGAAACATGTTCGTTTGTGTTCCATAGTTCATTAATATTTTTTTGTTTTTATATTTTATTTAAATACTTCAATATTTCAACAATAAGTTTCAGTGTATTATATATTGTATTGATGCCTACATGTTAATTCCTATGGCTTCTCACGAAAAATGTTCTTTTTATAGGACCCTAAAGCCGCCCCTTTAATATGATGAAGGGGCCGCCCTCTTTGATTTTCCGCACCGATCCTTATATATACAGGGTTAGGGTAAAATAAAAACTCATATCAGTTGTGAGAACTTTAAATAGAGAACTCGACCAAAATGAAAGCTTTTTCAAAAAAAAAAAAACCAAAAAATCCTTAAAAACAATTTTCTAAAAAAATGTTTTTGTTGATCTACACTACCGTAAAAAAAACCCTTACAGTGGGTGTAAATGATTATGTCAGCAGCTTTTTACAGTGGTGTAAAAAGGCTGTAAACACCACTCGGAATGTTTTTACTAAAAAAGTGGAGAACCGCGAAACAGTGCATTTAACAATTAAAAATTAATTTTTCAAAAAACAATTCAGAGCTTTTGCATATAAATACATGAAGAAGCCTTTTTAATAAAAAAAAAATTAAAAACTGAAAAAATGCTTAAAATACAGTTAAAAAGGTAAAAATTACAAAAATGTTTTTTTTATTGGAATGACTTTTACACATCTTTATATGCAAAAACTCTTAAAAAATTAGCATCTTAAATTGAGATTTTTATGACATATTTAACATGTTAAATGCGTTGTTTCCCGGTTGCTTACTTTTTTAGTGTTCCCCTTTGAACCTCACATTATACATTTATATTTATATTTATATTTATATTTATATATTTAGTTAAGCTAAACTTTATGAATAGGTAAAGATAAATCGTATTCAACCCAAAATTATATTTATTTATTTAACTAAGCTAAACTTTATGAATAGATAAAGATAGATCGTATTCAATCCAAAAATATACTCACGTCGGATTGATTATGCGAAAACCAACTACATGATTGTATTTAGTTTGTAGATTTTTGGCGGGTGGAGGGTTTAGTTTTGGATTATTAGTGGTGGGTCGCTCTTGGCCGGAGTGTGTGTCGGAGCGTATTGTTGTGGTGCTACTTCACAAGATGTCAATATTCAACGTGACACGTATCGCTAGTTCTAGTCCCGTAATCAATTATGTTGGGTATCAGTCGGTTAATTACATGTAGGTATTTAATGGGTATACCCGTTCGTTTGTTACAAAATGCTCGTTAGGATTTTCAAGTACATATCTCATACCGGTCACATAGTCATTACCCTTCCCAGTTTTTTGGATTCGATTTTCCGGTTGAAGTCGATTTTGTTTGCCATCCCTACTTCTTCAATGGATATCCCATTTTCTTCAATAAAATTTTATTTGTCAAGATTTAAGGATTGGGCCAAAATGCTTGTTTGCTCAATTTGAATTAGAATACTTGGGCTGGTACAACACAAGTGGGCCATACTATTGTCCCCAAAAGTTACTAAATGGGCCAATGTAAAAACGTTATTGAAAATAGTAAATATAGATGAACTAATAGATGACAAGGTGGGTTGTGGTGAAGACATCCAATTTTGGCTTGACAACTGGGACAATCACGGCAATCTAAGAGATCGTTTTCTCGCTTAATTGAAAAAAATGTCTTTCAACCGAATGGTACGTGCACAGTTGGGTAAACTAGGCTCCAGTTAAAGTCAATTGGTTTGGTTGGAGAGCGGTTTTGAACAAAATACTCACGATGGAGGGACGTGATATCATGCTTACTTCAATTGGATGCGCCTTTTGCAATCAGCCAGCCGAGTCCAACAAACATTTGCTTCATGCCCGTGCCAGTAGTTGTGGAAGTACAGAGGACAATCTCCTAATGGTCCAACATCTCCATAACATCGTGTAACTACTAGGAAGACTCTTTACATTAAGATTTCTAATGTAACTTTGATTTTTCTACTTTACATACATCGATGTGATTCTTCGCAATTTCGCATCTAGTTTCTTGCTAGATGCGTTTTTGTTAATAAATGTTTGTTGTTCCAAAAAAAAAAAAATCATTTCATTTTCTTTGGTTTTTTTTAATTATAATAACTACTTTTTATTTTATATATACAGGTTTACTTGTTAGCTTTTGAGTGCTTTCAAAAACAATTGTTTTCCTTTTATTTATAATAACTACTTTTTATGGTTTTTTACTTTAAATAACTTTATATTGAATAATTGTTTACATAAAAAGAGTAAACTTGGGTTTGCCATGAAACACCTTCATTAGATATCCAAACTGATTGTTCATTTGCTCTTACCTTCTGATAAGGGCTGGATCTCTTCTAGGTTGGGCCTCTACTGAAATGGGCCAAAAAGAATAAAGGCATTTTGCAAGTTGTTTCAGTATTTATTTAATTTTGAAAGAAACAGAAACATTTTTTGATTAGTTTAATGAAGATATAAAAGGTGCAGGAGTGACCACGTCGCCCAAAATACAGACCATAAGAACCTCGTACCCCTTGTATATTTAATGGATTATTCTCTGGGCCCATCTCGTTATTTTCACTTTTACCAGGCCCACTAAACTAATTTACTTTTTTGAATGTCGGGTTAGTAGACTAGTACTTGGAAATTCTTTAAGGACTAGACTTTTTATTATATTCTGCTTACTCATCTTTTTAGCTGTATTTTTGTTTTAATATTTACATATTATAAGTTATAACTTATATAAATATATTTTAGAAGTTAATAAAGCTCCAATTTTCTGGTATTTATATATTTTGGAAAAATTACTATACATACGTTTGCAAGAATTCGCCTACGTTTTTTTTTTCTTTTCGAAAGAAGCCGACTACCAAATTTATTTAATGTATATTATTAATACAACTTTTTTTTTTCAAATGAAGCCAACTACTAAATTTATTTAATGTAGATCATGAATACAACTTTTTTATGTAAATTAAATTGTGGGCTATAGACATAGTATTTTGTTAATTTATTTGTCTTATTCTTGAATGGTATAAATTTTCTCAACCCCGAATTATAAAGCTCAAAAATAGAATAACTAAAATTTCACGTTTTACACTCTTTTACAAATTTTTTATACAAATTAAACACGTGATCCTAATTGTTTACTCAAGTATAACACATGATCTTCTGAATTTAAGTTTACTTTTATAGTTTTTCTACCATTATACTCTTTATTTAAATACGAAAATAGAAAAAAAGTTAAAACAATATTTGTGGGTCATAGTCTCTCTATCTTCTTCACCCGCCCTATGATGCCTCTAATTCTCTAACCACCGCTAACACCTTGGGTTAACTGTTTGAAATACCTCCATCTATAATAAGATTACAACTCCATTCAATCAAATGATTATTTGGTTCTTAATTTTAACTTATGGGGTCAATTTGGGGAAGCGAATACAGTTCACACGATTTCTAAAGCTCTTCATATTTCGGTTACGAACTCTTAATGTTCTAAGCATGAGAGTTCGGTAAGGTGAGGAAGATTGTTGCCAAATTGTGTTATAGAGATGGAATCTATGAGATTGTTTATCAAATTGAATAATCGACATAAAGACGGGGGTCATCAGAGCATAGAGACAATTGGGTAAGGGTTGAAAAGCTTCAAGTGAAAAAATCAAAGCATTTTTGAACCTTCGATTTTGGATGACTGACCAATCCCACCAAATCAACAAACTTCAATTCTAATCCAATTGATTACCAACAAGTTGTAAGAACATAGTGGTGAAGAAAAAGAAGAAAAGATGGTTTAGTTAAAATTGAAATAATACACGTAATCAAAAGTGAAAGTTTAATTTACCACATGACCATCCACGTAATACACTCTTGTTCTTTTGTAAATCAAACTCACACCCCCAAAATCTTCATTTTCTTTGTGATTTAACCTAAAACCAAAATTCTAAAATTCTAGTCCAACGAATTTCAAAACCTCGTATACGCTATATGGTTTTTAGGGGATGAAACGCGGAAGCTAGTAAGTGTACAAACCATATGATTCCAAGCAGAATCAAGTGGCATTGTATACACCAGGCCCATTTAGCCCACCTTCACCCTCCTCTACTTGAATTTCATAACAACGGGTATAGGCTTATGAGCTTATCAGGTTTTCGTGTGGTCCACAGAGTGTCATTTTGGAACCACAATATAATCCAAGTAATGGGTTCAATATATCTCGGTCGTAGTGTTATTTGAGGTGATAGGAGAGTTAGGTTAGGTTCTTGAATAAGTACGTTGCTAGGGTTGTCTTTTTCTTTTGTTATGAGTTTCTAAATTGATTAAAAATATAACATCCTAGTAACCATGAAGTATGATAACTTTAGCACCAAGGCAATTTTACATAGTTTAGATATTAAATCCATCAAAGAGTTGTAACCCAGCGATACCAATCTGCAAATTTAAAAATAGGATTAAAGGGTTGGCTAGTAAAAAAGTTATTAAATTCATAACTTAAACTAGCATGTCCTAAAAACATATAAATAAAGTTGGCAAAAATCCATAATGCTAGTTTAACTCAAGCACCGTATTTTTAATTTATGAATACTTTGTAACCGAGGGGATGCTAATTAGATTGCAAAATACATTCCCGTAACTTTAAAATAAAAACTTACACTTATATAATTTGATATTATCTTAACGTAACTTTAAAATAAAAACGTAAGACTTATATAAATATTCTCTTAAGCATGCCTAAATTCCACAAAATGAACATCTATTTTAGGAAAAATTAGGTTTTATGAAGGGATAGATTTTAATAGTTATTGGTCAAATAACTATACAACAAAAGGTACGATAGCAATTGATTGTATGATTGAAAGAATTGGAATTCACACGGCTTTTGGGTAAATGTCACCTTTCAAGCATTTCCTTTTTATTTTTTGAGGGATTTTATGATAACACATTGTGGATGATACTTCCCGTCAATCTTGTCACAATTCATTTTCAAGAAAAAGAACGTATAAAACTTTTTAGTGCAAAACCTAAAATATCTATTATTTATAATATAGAGTAAATGTCAAAATCGTGTCTGAGATTCAGATACAGTTACTAGACCCATCCAAAAAAAATCCTTAACTAGACCACTGAGGTTTTAAAATCGTAGGCATGTCTATCCACTTTTCTAACCATGTTAAAAACTAATGTTAAATGAGGGGTATTTTGATAAATCTATTTATTTATTTAACTTTTCTAATTTTTTATCCCAATAGCTATAATGAGACTATAAAAATAATTTGAAGGTTAATTAAATATATAAATAATTAGTATTAAGAAGAAAAAAGTGATGATACTATTAATAAATTAAAAAGTTCATTCACAAATATCTATACTATATTATAATGCAGAAGGGAAGGATTCCTAAAAGTTAAGAACATTTTCCCTCCTTATTTATAAATAAACCCCTAAACTGACCACTTTTCTAACCATGTTAAAAACTAATGTTAAATGAGGGGTATTTTGATAAATCTATTTATTTATTTAACTTTTCTAATTTTTTATCCCAATAGCTATAATGAGACTATAAAAATAATTTGAAGGTTAATTAAATATATAAATAATTAGTATTAAGAAGAAAAAAGTGATGATACTATTAATAAATTAAAAAGTTCATTCACAAATATCTATACTATATTATAATGCAGAAGGGAAGGATTCCTAAAAGTTAAGAACATTTTCCCTCCTTATTTATAAATAAACCCCTAAACTGACCACTTTTCTAACCATGTTAAAAACTAATGTTAAATGAGGGGTATTTTGATAAATCTATTTATTTATTTAACTTTTCTAATTTTTTATCCCAATAGCTATAATGAGACTATAAAAATAATTTGAAGGTTAATTAAATATATAAATAATTAGTATTAAGAAGAAAAAAGTGATGATACTATTAATAAATTAAAAAGTTCATTCACAAATATCTATACTATATTATAATGCAGAAGGGAAGGATTCCTAAAAGTTAAGAACATTTTCCCTCCTTATTTATAAATAAACCCCTAAACTGAGGGTAAAGTGGTCTTTTAAACCATAATTATTTTTTTGTCCCTCAATCTATTACATTTAAATCCTTAACATTTAACATAATTATGGGTAATTAGTTACACTTCTCCCTCTTTAATTCTTTAACGTATTCCTGCGATATCTTACAACACGTAATGTTTTAAAAAAAATCCGAAGGTACCATGACGATCGGCACATTTTTTAGACGTTTCGATAGTTGTCTTTTTTAGTTTCGCCGTGCGTTCATAAAGTACAAATAGCCGATGCGTAAATGTACAATTGATGAAAGCCAACATTTGTTTTTTACCCAAGCCCGCTTTGACCATTACCTAGCTACCGTGCATTAACAAACTGACTATGTACAAGTTTTTTGTTTTGAACGGCATTAATAAACTACAAAATATTCCCTGATTTTACCAGCCGCAATATTGAAAAGCTACCAGCCGCAATATTGACACGAGACACAAAGTTACCAGCCGCAATATTCCTGCAAGTTTTCTGGTACATGATAATCAAATTAAAATCTATTCTAAAAAAAAGGGTAAATGCACGGTACCCCTGACCGCGGGAGGGTTCTCCCTCCCCAAGCTAGCTTAGCCCCATAGCTGCCTGGCGGTTACTACCCAGCAGGATTATTCGGGCCGAGCTGGACTCGAACCCGCGTCCTCCCGTTTGGAATGTGTGAGGCTGGCCACTGGGCTGACACCCCGTGGTTAATTAAAATCTATTCTATATAACAAGTTCAGCTCAACTCCAAGATGATAAATCGGCACCGCGGCACTTCATAAATCTACAAGATGAAAACCGTTAATATGAATTTTTAACAAATCAAAGTATATATAATTATTTTGTTCAAAGTAACAATACATATAATTATTATTTGACAGTTGAAAACAAACATTTTAACAAGATACAATTATTATTATTATTTCACAGTTGAAAACAAATATTTTAACTAGATACAATTATTATTTTATACTTTATGCACGTTTGTTTTTTTTTTTTAAAAGATTGGTAGATTCAAAATTAAATAGATGCGACTTACTTCCTAAACAAAAGGGTGCCAGATTTCAAAATAACCCTAATTCACCTCTATATCTATACTATATTATAATGTATGGGAGAATGGTATTTTAAGATACCCAAAAAATAAGAACTTTCCCTCCTTTTATTTGTAGTTAGACCCCTAAAATAAGGGTAATTTGATCTTTTAAATACTATTTATATTTAAATCCCTAAACTTATTACACTTTAATCCTTCCATTTAATTTTAAACAAAATTATATCGATAATATAGTTAGTTGCTAAATTCGTGCACCTTACAACAGAATGCGGATCTCAGGTTTTCTAATATTTGAATTCCCGCTCCTCTCCCCAAAACCCCAGCAGTCATCGTTGCTTCTCCCGCTGCACACACCTTCAAGTATCATCATTGGGTCGACATTATTCATCATCACTTCCGATGCATCACAACCGGTTCATATGGGGATAAACAAGTTCTAATTTACTGGTCTGGTGATCACCCTTCTCAGTTTTGAATCATTTATACAGACAAGTTGCTTGTAGTTAGGGTTTTGATGATTGATTTTCTGCAATTGTACGAATATTCATTTGTCGATTGTTAGTTTGCTCTTTTGTATTTGTTGATTTCAGTTCATATGGATTCTCCCTCAATTTTGAGAAATTAGACCTAATTTGTTTGTTTGATTTCAGCTCGTCTTTGGCTGGGCTGGGGGAAACATGCTTGTGTAGACCTCATGGGGTTTCCCCTTTGGTTGGTTTAAGGGAAAACGGTTTTGTAGCTGGACAAGCGACAAGAAAGGCAGAATCAAAGAAAGTGGATAAGCACGCTAAAGCTTGCGCAAAGAACCAGCATGTCTTTGTCCCTTTTGCCTTTGATACTTTTGGCTCCCTAGCGCCAGAAGCTATCCACTTCTTGACGAGGGTTCAACGGGTCGTCTACAGCAATTGTTCAACCCCAAGGGGGCAAGGGTTTGTATTTGGAATGTTAGGGTTTGCAATTCAGAAAGGATTGGCGGCGCAGCTTGTTTCCCGGTTACCTTCTGTTTTGATGTAACTTGGCAAGTTTTCTGAATTCGAATAACATTTACTGGGTATTATAAAAAAAACATTTATATATATATATACTGATAAGTTGCTTATAATTATGGTTCTAATGATTGAATTTTGTAATCGTGGGAATATCGTTTATCTTCAAGTTATCGTTTGACTAAATTACTGGTTAAATCAACATAATGTTGCAGTAACTGTCGGCTCCTGTTGTTGATTGGAATGAAGCAGAAGCTGGTAATATCATATCAAAGTCCATGATGTAAGCAATGATTTGCTTTAATTGATTCTTTGCATTTAATTTAATTTGTGTTAAAATTTGTATTAGGACAACACAACTGATTGTTTCTGGTTTATGTATACATGTCATCTGAGTATTTATGTCGGTTAAACATTTGGTGCATATTGTCATCCAAACAAAGTGATTACGAATTGGGGAAAAGAAGATGGATTCCTGTGAGGCTTAAAGTGGCAATGGCGGAGGGGGGTAGCAAGAGGCCTTGCTTATTTGCATTCATGTTCTGCAGATGGAATTCATGTTGTACATAAAGACTTCAAATCAACCAATATTCTTCTAAAGTTTTGAGTGGTGACTATGAAGCAAAGGTATAAATAATTTTCTTCAGCTTAAAATTGGTAATTAAATGGTTTTCACATGTACCAGATTTTGGTTTCGCCAAGTTAATGCCCGTGGGTCAAGAAACTCATGTAACAACAAGGGTGCTTGGTTTATTTGGCTATTTTAACCCAGAATTAGGGGTGTTATTTGGGTAAATTAACCGGGTTGGGTCAGTCGGGTTTTATGAGTTAGGTTTTACGAGTCAGGGTTATCGGGTATTCAGGTTTTGATATGGGCTGACGGCCAGTGAATCTAGGTTGCAAACATATACATGTAGTTGGTTTGGTAATCAATTAATTAGTGAATGACGTTTCTGTGCACACAGATATTGGTGTTGAGATGAACTAGGGTTTACAACTGTTTTAGAAGGTAACATCTTGCTTTTATTTATATCAAGTGGGAATACTTTTGGGTCTTGAACGAGGGTTAGTTAAGAAAAACGAATATTGGTAAAATTGTTTGTAGATTGGTGTCAGCTGGCACATATTTTCCCAAACTGGAGAGCATGGTTTATGTGATAGTTAAAGGTGCCAACCTCATGGACTTATAGCAGTCATGTTTTCCCAAATTTTCCAATTTTGTTATGTTTAGCAAATGGGATGATAACATTATTTCACCTGTCATATCTTTCTTTGGGGTCTATTTCTTAGTCATGCAGTGCCTTTCTCTCCTTTATTGTTGTCAGTTGTGGACTTATGTAGCATTTATATTCTTCTACTTTGGTAAATGCTTTAACATGTTCTCAGCTTCCAAAACTTTTTTATTACTTATAAAATGGGTCGATTTGGGTTCAGTTTCATTTTTAATGGTTTAAGCTACAAGATTTAACTAAAAAAAGGGTTCAACATCAAAGGTTCTAGCATGTTCAACTCAGAAAATATCTTTCATCTCACTAGGTGTAGGTTGAAAATATCTTTAATCTCTTATCACAATTGTTTTGATGGTTTTTGTTTTAGGTACTACTTGCGCAACAATTCTTACACGTGCAATATACTCGAAGGGTGCAGATTGGTTAAAGCTGGTATGAATGCAATGGACATCAGAAGAAGTACAATACTCAAAGCATAAAGAAGGATTCAGATGACATTGCTGGGTTATCCTGCACCTATTTTTTATCATCCCTTTCATATCATGCCTGCAAAATAGAATCTTTTCATCCCTTGCATATCATGCCTGCAATATAGAATCTTACTTCATCGTGTAATGCCTAGATTTTGGGAATATGGGTTATGAGTATGTTTCTTCAACAATCTTCCCTTATATATCGCCCTATGAGGTATGGACGTTAGGCTACTAAAAACCACCTCCGTTTCAGTCATGAAGCTAATGCTTTTCTTGTTTTTATAAATTTTTAGTGGATTACGCGTGCTTGATATGTTAACTTTAATTCAATTCTTGGGGTTGGAGATTTATTATAGTTTGGGAATTAAATCAGTTGCAAGATGGGCAAGGATACAATTTCAAGAGTGCAAAGTACTAGAGTGGTGTTAGGAATTGTTGGTGTATGGTCAAAGATGTCACACCCCGACCCGCAGCGGAATAAGAGTCGGGGCATAATTGGGTTATCACCAAAGCTCATGATATTTACTAATATGTTTCATATTTATTAAATTCAAAATTTCATCCTCAATATTCCAAACATGTTCATACAAATACAAAGAAAGATAATCAACTAAACAATCCAAAGTCTAAACCAGTTTATTCTTCTAAGCCATCCTATGTGTTTCTTGCTGCAGCTGGATCACCTGTATCATGTGTAAAAATGGGGGTTTTTGGGTCAACATAAGTTGGCGAGTGAACCTTGTTAGAAAAACATTTATTATTGATCTCTTGTTATCTTTATCATGAAAAATTGTGCCATAATCATATGTGAGCAAACGTAATTAAATCATACAATAACAATAACAACAACAAACAATAACATACAATAACATACAATAACATAAACCAACTTGCATGAATATAAAACATGAATGAAACTGTATATGTTGGTAACGTCACGTTCACGCTCATAATGTAATGGGGAACGGACGGCCTATGATAAATGTCTGTGCGATCAAGGCCAATCAAACGGAGCCGATCGTATGTTGGCAACGCCTGGTTCACGCTCATAATGTAATGGGGAACAGCTCAACGCTCATAATGTAATGGGGAGCGGCGCCTATGATAATGTATGTACTGAAAAATGATAAATTGAATCTAAACAATAACCACACAAACAGTTGATACAAGTTGAATACACATTTGTTCATGAATATGACAGATGTACAAAGTTTAAATGTGATAAATAATAAGACACATGATACACCCCAAAAACGTGATTAAAACGGGGAATTTGTAGAGATTCACTCACATTGGGTGCGTTCGGTTGAAGATGATGAAATGCACACGAGTTTAGAGGATTGATCGACGAGAATTAACTAACCTAAATAATAACGAAAGTATGGTAAATGAGTGGATTTTATTAATAATTTTAATAGAATTTTTAGATATATTTTTGTGAGTTTAAGGCTATTTTCTATCTTTAAAAACATTATTTTTAAGTATTTTTAATTGATTTTTAAATTAAATAAATAATAAAAATATTAAAAAAATGTTGACTTTTGCGTTGACCATTGACCGTTGACCGTGACTGTTGACTATTTGACCGGTTCGCTAGTGTGCATGTGTGCGCCGGGTAAGGCTCGAACCCGAGACCTCCCGTACGCGTGCACGCAGCTCTACCAACTGAGCTACGTGTCTAACCCGAAATAATTCTGTTTTTAATTATATTTATATACTGTTTTAGTTTATTCAAAATTCTTTTATTTTCAAAAAGGATTTTAATCATCGAACCGGCGTGTGTAACAGGTCTCGAACCGGGACCTGTGGGTTAGTGTTGCACACAGTCCACAGCTGGACTGTGTGTCTAACCTGGTTAATATACTGATTTTTATTATACTTAACATCTTCAGTGAGTTAATCCGGTTCAGTTAAAAAGGAAAACATCTTTATTACAGAGCATACGATTGTGTCAAGGATCGAACTCGCGGCGTGTGTGATAAGTGTACGCACACAGTCCACCGCTGGACTGTGTGTCTAACCCCGAGATATAATCCAATTTATATTAACCTTATATACAAACTAACTTCATCTTCTTCGTTACAATATCACAGACAACGATTACTCTACTGATTCTGTTTAATTCGATTGACAATCATTTGAGTGATTAAAACGAAATGGACAGGGAAGATTTTGGGAGTAGACATACCGGAAAAATGGTCTTTCTCAGAATTCCGGCGAAGTCGTCGGCTCTGTTTTTATGGGCTTCGTCTGAGCGGACCAATTAACAGTTTTGATTAGCTAGATGTGGAATTGAAGTACTGAACAAGAGTTATCAGAAGGTTTAAAGGTTTAAACCGTTTCACATCGAATTCTAGAAATTCTCAGAAATTTTCCGGCGAATGATGATTATCCGATATCGTCGCCTGGAACTGATTCTGATTGAAGGGTTTGAGTTAGCAAAAGCTTAACAACTGATAGAAGATTGAAGAATTGAGAAACTTACTGTTTTGATGGAAGACACGGTTTTCCGGCGAAAGTCCGGCGAGTTCAATAAGCTTTTCCGACGAACTGAAAATAGAGCAAAAGTGAAATTGGAGGTTCTGCGGACGATTTTGAGTCGCGAGAGGATGCTATTGTTGGAGTAATTCAGGAAATGAATATCTTCGGTTATAAAAACCGAACATCACCAGAATTCAAGTTCAATCAAGACTGAATTGATTAGGAACGTCGGTTTAACAGTTATAATCAGAAATCCGCGATCACTCAAACGTCTTGGACGTTTGGAGCCGATAACGGTTTCAGTTAGCGTAAACAGGTCGATTCATGGTTGAACATAAGATTTGATTGTTTCCTAGAACTCACAAAAACATAAAGTGGCGGAGTGGTTATATGTGCGCGAGTTAAGTTGTTGGGCTTTCTGGCTGACCCGGGTTCGAGTCCCGGCAGCCTGTTTTTCATTTTATTTATTTTATTTTTACTTTTTAACAATTATAGCTTTTAAATTTTAATTTGTTTATTTATTATGCATCGTTTAAAATTAAAATAAACATAAATATCCTTTTTCATTCCAGGCCACCAGTAGGTGTATCGAAGGTCTTGATACATCTTATCGGCTCCGGGGTGTATAGAGTATCGTGTTTTGTGAGCCTCATTCATAAGGAATTCACGAAGGTTGTTGTGGTCAGGAATCCATATGCGATCTAGATAGTACAGAATACCGTCAGATTTAGTTTCAATTTTAAGTTCAGCTCCACAGGACAGCTCCTTTCGTACGTCGTCTTCCGTTACTGAAACATGTTGGGCTTCTCGAATTTGATCTTTGATGTCGGTTATGATTTGCGAACATAGAAGACGAATGGAGTTTGCATAACCCTTTCGACTGAGTGCATCGGCCACCACATTTGCCTTGCCCGGGTGATACCGAATTTCACAGTTGTAGTCATTAAGAAGTTCTACCCATCTTCGTTGCCTCATTTTTAACTCCTTTTGGTTGTAGATATGTTGAAGACTCTTGTGGTCAGTGTGTATTTCACACTTAGTACCGTAGAGATAATGTCTCCATATCTTAAGAGCGAACACAACGGCTCCAAGTTCTAGGTCGTGGGTGGTGTAGTTCTTCTCATGAGTTTTGAGTTGTCTAGAAGCATAAGCTATCACCTTTCCTCTTTGCATTAGAACACAGCCTAGTCCTTGCCCTGACGCGTCGCAATAAACCACGAAGTCATCACAACCTTCAGGAAGAGTGAGGATAGGTGCATCACAGAGTTTTTGTTTAAGGGTCTGGAAGGCTTCTTCTTGTTTGGGTCCCCATATGAAGGGTTTTCCTTTATGAGTTAAAGCCGTGAGTGGTACAGCAATACGAGAGAAATTTGCAATGAAACGGCGATAATAACCAGCCACACCAAGAAATGATCTTACTTCGGTAGGTGTACGTGGTGCTTGCCATTCTTGTACTGCTTTGATCTTTGAGGGGTCGACATGTATTCCCTTTTCATTGACGACATGTCCAAGGAATTGTACCTCTTTTAACCAGAATTCGCATTTGGAGAATTTGGCGTAGAGCTTTTCATTCTCTAAGAGTGTAAGGATGAGTCGAAGGTGCCGTTCATGATCAGACTTAGACTTTGAGTAAATGAGGATGTCGTCGATGAAGACTATAACAAAGCGATCGAGATAGGGTTTGCAGACTCTGTTCATTAGATCCATGAAGACAGCTGGAGCGTTGGTTAAACCAAATGGCATGACCATGAATTCATAATGACCATAACGAGTTCGGAAGGCGGTCTTTGGGACGTCTTCTTCATGTACTCTGAGTTGATGATAGCCAGAACGAAGGTCGATTTTTGAAAAACAGCTGGCGCCTTGAAGTTGGTCAAGAAGATCATCAATGTGTGGTAATGGATAGCGGTTCTTGACCGTTAACTTGTTGAGTTCTCTGTAGTCGATGCACATGCGAAACGTTCCATCTTTCTTCTTCACAAAAAGGACAGGTGCACCCCAAGGCGAGGAGCTAGGAGGTATGAATCCTTTGTCAGTCAACTCTTGCAATTGACTGGCTAGCTCTTGCATTTCGGAGGGGGTTAACCTATAAGGAGACTTTGCAACTGGTGTAGCACCAGGTATAAGATCAATGCGGAATTCCACTTCTGGGGATTTTTGGTACCGGTACCAATCGATACCGAGCTCATCCCTAGCTTTGAGTTCGATTATATGGGTAATTGTTGTGCTACCCTCTACCTTTTGAAAATAAAAAGGATAAAAATAAGCCAAACCCATTTTCTGTCAATTATGGTGGTTCTAAGAATATTGGATATAAGTGGTATGGTGGTCCACTGTAACTTATCAATTCACCACTGTTGCAACACACTTCCTTGTACATGATTCTACTGTTATATTATTTGTATTTGCTCCCGCAAAATAATCGGCTTCATTTATGGATTTCTCATTTCTGATTCACACAAGATTAATCTTGATAAGGTATTTTGATTAACCCTTATGACCCGTTTCCTTTTGCAATAATACATTATAATAAATCGTTTACAGGTACGATTGTGGCTTGAAGAGGTTCTTTGGGACAAGAAACATGACTTGGATGTGAATTGTTGCAAGGGCAAAATGTGAGGGTTGTGGTCACACAGGTGGCTTTTTGTATGGTACTCTTCGATTTGATCCAAACCCCTGTTGTCCAAAAGAATTATGACTTTTTGTGATTATAAGAATTACATTATTTCAATAATTTAACATGAATAAGTTGATTTATGATGTTTTTACATTAGAATTAAAGGTGTTTACGGTTCGATTTTCATAGTTTTATAGGTCAAACTATGAACCAATTCGTTGGTTACGGTTTTTTATTTTTTTTAAACCAAAACCAAACCGTAAAACTCTCAAAAACCAACGGTTTGGACTTGTCGAGATTTAGGGATTTATACTATATGTCCGAAATAAAGCTAACAAGATTTTGCAAGTAAAGCTAACAAGATTTTGCAGAATTAATTAACATATGTTGTTTAGAAACAAGAAATACAAACTATACAAGTCATCCGAAATTTAATAAAGAAAAAGGTTGTTTACATTATAAAATATGATACATTGATGGTATAAAATAATGATTTTTTATGTGTAATTAAGTTTCTTTAGGATTCTAACATTTAAAGCATAAAAGTGTGGAGAACATAGGGATTTAATTAAATGTTACTGTCTGGTTTGGTTTTTTACAGTTTGTTTTTGGAATAACTTGTAAACTGTAACATCCGTCAAAAACGGATTTACCAAACCCGCTCTGTTTATCAACCGAACAGTCAGTCAAAAATTTCGTTGCGAATTAAATGCCCAAAATATTTTTAAACGATACGTAATCGATTATTATATAGGAATATATATTTAGTTTTTGAAAAACTGTTGAAAATCGCAAAATAAAAATAAAAGTCCTCTGCCGGGTTTCGAACCCGGGTCTGTACCGACTCAACAAACAAACTTAACACGCGCACTTGAACCACTGCGCCACGGATGCTTCTTGTTAAATATTGGAATCATTTAATTAATATTATGACGTTACGAATTCAAAACCGGCGCCCAATAGTTCAGTCGTCGGAAATCCCGGAAATCTCGCGAGTCTTAACGACAATTTACGTTATAACGTAAACCATTACTAAGACATCGGTTATAACCGACGTCTGAGTCCGCGACCAAAGTTATAACCGCCGGAGTTTTTATAATTTACGAATACAGTCGGAAATCAGACCAGGTTCTTCGACGATTTGCTCTATAAATTCACCCACAACCCACGGCAAACCTTTTCGCTCAAAACCACACCTTTTCTCGGCGTAATTCCACTCGCCGGAATTCTTCTGTTTGTCACCGGATAACCGGGTTCCCCATTGCCGAGCCTTATTGAACCTCCTAAGCTTATACCGAAGTCACCCACACCTTTTGTAAACTTTCTGAAGGCTCGCTGCTGCAAGACACCCGTCGCCGGAGGTGATTTCTGTCGCCGGAGTTCTGCTGGAAAACAGAGGAAAGCGAGTCGGTATACCTCACGCTTATTTTTTCCTTCTTTTTACTTATATCTCATCTATAATTAACCTAAAACGTTAAAGGAACCTGAATTAATCATTGAACCAGTCCGTCGTCTTTTCTGGTTATACCTTGATGAAGAAGACGATGTATTCGGTATCTTATAAGTATAATTAAAATCAACTTATTAATCGGGTAGACACACAGTCCAGCGGTGGACTGTGTGCACATAAAACGCAAAGGTCTCGAGTTCGAATCCCGTTTCACACACGCTGCCTTAATAGAAATCATTTTTTTGTTAAACTGAACCGGAGTCGCCACAGGTATATGTTAAGTATATTAATAATCGAAATAATAACCAAGTTAGACACACAGTCCAGCGGTGGACTGTGTGTATGTTTAAGTCGCACGTCACGAGTTCGAGTCCGGTCTTCTGCATCGACCCGGACGATTATTAACCTTTTTAAAATAAGTCAGAAATGAAAACAAATAGTTTATATTTAAGTATAATAAAAGTTGGATTATATAACATGTTAAACACACAGTCCAGCGGTGGACTGTGTGTTAGTTTAAGCCACAGGTCCCGGGTTCGAGACCTGTGGAGCGCATCGTCCGAGTAAAGTAAACTGTTTTTAAAATAAAATGATTTTCGGTTTAAACTAATTAATATATATATATATATATATAATTAAAATCAGATATATAACAGGTTAGACACGTAGCTCAGTTGGTAGAGCTGCGTGCACGCGTACGGGAGGTCTCGGGTTCGAGCCTCACTCAGCGCAACTATATTCCGATTCGAACCGGTCAACGGTCAGTCAACGGTCAACGGTCAGGTCAACGGTCAGAAAAAAAATCAATTTTTTTTATTTTTATTTAATTATTTTAATTAAAAATCAATTAAAAATACTTAAAAATAACATTTTTAAGGTTAGAAAATAGCCTCAAACTCACAAAAATACACCCAACAATCCTACTAAAATAGATTAATAAAATCCGTTTACTTACCAAACCATAATGCGATTTATCTAGGTTAAACTCACTCGTGGTTAAAACCACTTCGCGTGCATTCAACGTCATCAACCGAACGCACCCACTGTGAGTGAATCTTACAACTTCCCCTTTTAAATTACACATTTTGGGGTGTGTCATGTGTTATGAAAATAATTAATTTATTTATTTAAACTTGTGCCATACCACATCATGACCTAAACTTAGATTGTTTATATTGTTGTGTTTTACTTATTTCCTTATGCCAAATCATATGAAACTCATTCATTAAGCCCATCAGTTCCTCGTGGGAGACGAGTTGAACAACGCGTGCTTCAAATCAAATTCATTAATGTTCATATGTGTATCATTGAGTTTATATTGGTTGTAGTTGTGTCATTCATATTATCATGTTATGCAATTCATTCATTAGGCCCCTCAGTTCCTCGTGAGAGACGAGTTGAGCATCGCGTGCCTCTAAATGTTCCATTATTGTTCATGTGTGTTTTATTTAATATCTTATGATTGTTGAGTAAGTTTTACATCTATTTTTACTCATGTTTGGTTGTGCAATATTTCATAATCAATTTAAATGAATTTGTTCAAATGTTTTCCATAGGATTCACTCGCCAACATTATGTTGATCCAAAACCTTTTTACACACGATACAGGTGAACAGGTTGAAGCAAAGAAAACATAGGAAATGCCTTAGAAGAGAACAAAGATGCCTAGATTGATAGCTAGAACATGTTGTAATCTTTATTGTAAATTTCCATTAAATTGTATTAATGAATATGAAACGCATAATAAATGTCATGAGCTTTGATGATAACCCAATCATGCCCCGATCACCTTTTCCGCTGCGGGTCGGGGTGTGACAGATTGGTATCAGAGCCATGACTATAGGGATATAGGATAGGTTATTAGACCCTTAGAGCCTATACTATAGTCTGCCTAAATTTTAATTGATTAGGTGGTTACATACAAACTTGTGATATTTATTTGTTTCATATTTGTTTACATTTACAGTCAAACATACATGCTTATATACATATTCATTATACATATATACATATTCATTATACATATATCGATGTTCATGTATTCAATTTATTTTCATACTCTCATTATCCAAAGATTTTGTGCAATTTTCAAATCTCATCAAAGTAAGTTCTGCGACGGGCATGTAGTAACTGGAAGGGTACAAGTACCGGTAGTCGGAACGTCCTGTCTAGGCTGGCATTCGTATAAATCCAATATAACGGACCAGTTTGCCTACCTGGGGACCAACGATGAGAGTACGAAGGACCTATTAGGCCAAAGCATGCCACACCAAACGTCGTTCGAACTAACCCTACTTTGAGTTGTCACCGTGTCTACACCTGGACACATTCCGAATATCACACGTTGTATACATATTTCTCGATTTTCTCCGGGTTTTTGTGTACGCAACCTGGCAAACCCGTGCGAACCATATGAAAAACCGGTATTCATGGGGGCCCACATGATTACACAGGTAAAGTATGGCGGCATGTAGGGCCTAACAGCGAGCAAACCCAAGACATCCTATGGATGTAGTAGATTTATTTATCTATAATTATTTTATGAATGTTCATTCCTAATGCGACCCATGAACCCAAAAACATCCAACTCATACCCTTGTCATGTATTCTTTGTAGATGTCTTCTAACCTCTCACGTAGGAAGACGAGAGCAAGAAAAGCCCGCGAACGCATGGCTGCCTTAATCGCTCAACAAATGGCTGCCGTAATACCCAACATTGTAATTCAAGTTCAACAAGCACTTACCGCTAATCCTGTCAATCAAGCAAACCAAAACATTATCAACTCTCCCCCAAATACCACTAAATGCACCTACAAGCACTTCAAATCATGCGACCCTCCGAAATACAAAGGGACTGAAGGCGTCACCGCTCTCCTCCATTGGTTTGAAGAAATGGAGAATACTTTTCTAAATTGCGATTGCCCTAATGATCGCAAAGTGCGTTATGCTACCGGTCGACTATATGGGATAGCACTTATTTGGTGGAATACAGAGAAGGCCAAACGAGGCGTCGACGATGCTATGACCTTAACTTGGAACGAATTGAAGGAAATCATGACCAGACGATTTTGCCCAAGGAGCGAAATCAAGAAGTTAGAAGATGAATTTTACTCATTGAAGCAAATGGAAGGAGACCACATCACCTACAACAAAAGATTCCTCGAGTTACATCAAATGGTTCCCAACATGTTCACTCCCCTCTACCGTTTGATCGAGCACTACATTCCGTGGTCTTCCGTCAAAGATTCAAGACCCTGTAATAAGTGCCAAGCCTGCAACTTTGGAAGCAGCAATGGAGCTAGCAACAGAGCTCACCGAGAACCGAATCCGAAATAAAGACTTCAAGGAGGAGAAGAAGAAGGATAAAGAAACGACTGAAACCTCCGATTCCATTCAAACCGAATCCCCTTCTCAACCCAATCCTAAGAGAAGAAGAGACGGGCAACTTTTCGCTGCTACCCAACGAAATCAACCAGTTTTACACGCTATACCCATCCGAGCTATCCCAATCACCCAAGTGGCACCCGACTCAGCTTACCCAAATAAGAAACCATATCTTGGACCTCACCCTCGATGCAACAACTGTTTTTATCACCATCCTCATACCCTACCTTGTCGTCTATGTGCAACTTGTGGACGCTATGGTCATTTGAGCAATGTTTGTCGCACCTTTCAAGACCAAACCTTTTCCCCTACTCAAAACATGGCCCAAACCTATCAACAACCCCAATACCCCATGTTCCCATATGCTCAAGCTTGTTTCAATTGTGGCGACCCTACCCACTTTAGAAACACATGCCCTCAATTGGTTAACGTCATCAACACTCAAACCCAATCAAACCCAGTTAACCAAGTAAACCAAGAAAATCCAAACACTAGGCCACCAGCAAGAGGAAGAGTCTTCAATATCAACGCCAATCCTGTCGAAGATAATGACGGCCCAAGCGAAGATACTCAACTAGTCCTCTTCGCCGAAGATCCAGATTCAACTCCTATCGTTTAGTTTTATGTTTTTCCATGTGTAGACTGTTAGAGTAATTATTGGATATTATATATTATATATTGTTTTCAGTATATGCTTTTGCCGAGGCCGCAGCTCCCCATCCATCGAGGTTGAGCTTGATCCCCATTTTATTATGCGGTTGATTTTGGCGTGCCCGCACGATCGGCTCCGTTTGATTGAGCCTTGATCGGTTATTTCATTTTACATTTTCAATACATGCAATACGCTCGGCTCCGTTTGATTGAGCCTTGAGCGCACAGTTCAATTTACATTTCCAGTTCATGCAATACGTTCGGCTCCGTTTGATTGAGCCTTGAGCGCACATACATTTCATTATCAGTATCTTGTGGTTGTGGTGTTTGTTGTAGAGTCGCATAGAACTAATCATAACTGGCGGATAAAGTCAATGAGAATTTGACAAGAATATGGTGGATACGCCGCTGGTACTTCCTATATATAAGTATTCTTGTCAAATGATCGGAGGCATTATCAGGCGGTTATGAGAGGTTCCATGCATAGGCTGTTTGTGTGATTGTTGTTTAGATTAAGTTGTTCAATTTCAGTACATTCAATACGTTCGGCTCCGTTTGATTGAGCCTTGAGCGCACATACAATTTCATTTTCAGTACATGGAATACGTTCGGCTCCGTTTGATTGAGCCTTGAGCGCACAGACAATTTCATTATCAGTATCTTGTGGTTGTTGTGTTTGTTGTAGAGTCGCATAGAACTAATCATAATTTGTGGATAAAGTCAATGAGAATTTGACAAGAATATGGTGGATACGCCGCTGGTACTTCCTATATATAAGTATTCTTGTCAAATGATCGGAGGCATTATCAGGCGGTTATGAGAGGTTCCATGCATAGGCTGTTTGTGTGGTTAAGTTATTCATTTTCAGTACATGCAATACGCTCGGCTCCGTTTAATTGAGCCTTGAGCACACAGACAATTTCATTTTCAGTACATTCAATACGTTCGGCTCCGTTTGATTGAGCCTTGAGCGCACAGACATTTCATTTTCAGTACATGCAATACGATCGGCTCCGTTTGATTGAGCCTTGATCGCACAGATATATTTCATTTCAGTATTTTATGATTGTTGTATTGGTTGTAGAGTTATAGGACTAATCATAATTCACTGATAAAACCAATGAAAATTTGACAAGAATATGGTGGATACGCCGCTGGTACTTCCTATATATAAGTATTCTTGTCAAAGGATCAGAGGCATTATCGGACGGTTATGAGAAGTTCTGTCACACCCCGACCCGCAGCGGATAAGGTGATCGGGGCATGATTGGGTTATCATCAAAGCTCATGACATTTATTAAACGTTTCATATTCATTAATACAAATTAAATGGAAATTTACAATAATGTTACAACATGATCTAACTAACAATCTAACTTCTTTGTTCTCTTCTAAGGCATATCCTATGTTATCCTTGCTTCAACCTGTTCACCTGTATCATGTGTAAAAGGTTTTTGGATCAACATAATGTTGGCGAGTGAATCCTATGGAAAACATTTGAACAATTTATTTAAATTGATTATGAAATATGTGCACAACCAAACATGAGTAAAATTAGATGTAACTTGATCGGAAATCATAAGATGTTAAATGAAACACTCATGAATAATAATGGAACAATCAAAGGCACGCGATGTTCAACTCGTCTCTCACGAGGAACTGAGGGGCCTGATGAATGAATTGCATAAACATGATAATATGAATAACACAACTACAAACAATATAAACTCAATGATACACACATGAATAATAATGAATTTGATGTGAAGCACGCGATGTTCTACTCGTCTCCCACGAGGAACTGATGGGCTTAATGTATGAGTTTCATATGACTTGACAAATGGCAATAAGTAAATCACAACAATAAAAACAATCTAAGTTTAAGTCATGATGTGGTATGGCACAAGTTTAAATAAATAAATTAATTAATTTCATAACACATGACACACCCCAAAACGTATAATTTAAAAGGGGGAATTGTAAGATTCACTCACAGTGGGTGCGTTCGGTTGATGACGTTGAATGCACGCGAAGTGGTTTTAACCACGAGTGAGATTTAACCTAGATAAATCGCATTATGGTTTGGTAAGTAAACGGATTTTATTAAACTATTTTAGTAGGATTGTTGGGTGTATTTTTGTGAATTTGAGGCTATTTTCTAACCTTAAAAATGTTATTTTTAAGTATTTAAAATTGATTTTTAATTAAAATAATTAAATAAAAATAATAAAAAAATTATTTTATTTTTGCTACAGTGACTTTGACCTGTTGACTTTGACTGGCGTTGACCGGTTCGAGGCATATTGTTGTGCGCTGGGTGAGGCTCGAACCCGAGACCTCCCGTACGCGTGCACGCAGCTCTACCAACTGAGCTACGTGTCTAACCCGTTATATATCCGATTTTAATTTCATATATACATTAATTAGAGTTAACAGAAAATCATTTTTATTTTAAAAACAGTTTAAGCAGACCGGTCTTGCACTCCACAGGTCTCAAACTCGGGACCTGTGGTTTAATCTAACACACAGTCCACCGCTGGACTGTGTGTTCAACATGTTATATCATTCGATTTTTATTATACTTAAATACTATTTATTTATTTCCTTTTCTGCCTTAATTAAAAAGAGGAGATAATTGTCCGAGTCGGTGCTGAAGACCGGACTCGAACTCGTGACCTGTGATATAAACAAACACACAGTCCACCGCTGGACTGTGTGTCTAACTTGGTTATTATTCCGGTTATTAATATACTTGACATATATCTAAGGCGACTCCGGTTCAGTAAACAAAAAAATGGATTTTATTAAGGCAGCGTGTGTGAAACGGGAATCGAACTCGAGACCTTTGCATGTTTAACGTTTTATGTGCACACAGTCCACCGCTGGACTGTGTGTCTAACCCGATTACTAAGTTGATTTTAATTATACTTATAATATAACGAAATACATCGTCTTCTTCATCAAGGTTGAACCAGAATTCGGAAATCGACGGGTTCAAAGTTTTTATCGGTTTGATAGTGTTTTACAGTTCATTACGGTGAGATAAATGTGAAAAAGGAAAAGAAATTTGGCGGAGAATTATACCGACTGGATCCTCTGTTTTCCGGCAGAACTCCGGCGACAGAATTCAACTCCGGCGACAGGTTCCTTATAGCAGCTAGTCTCCGGAAAGCTTGGAAAGAGTATGGGTATCTCCGGTATAAGCTTCAGAGGTTCAGAAAAGCTCGGCAATGGGGAAACCGGTTTTCCGGCGACGAACAGGTTTATTCCGGCGAGTGGAATTACGCCGAGAAAAGGTGTGATTTTTGAGCGAAAGTGTTTGTCGTCGGTTGTGGGTGAACTTATAGTGCAAATCGTTGAAGAATCTGGTCTGAATTCCGACTGTATTCGTTTATTAAAATTTCCGGCGGTTTTGAAAAGTGTCGCGGACTTCAAACATCGGTGATAACCGATGTCTGGTTAATGGTTTACGTTATAACGTAAATCGTAGTTAAGACTCGCGAGAATTCCGGGATTCCGACGACTGAACCGTTTGGGCGCCGGTTTTGAATTTGTAACGACACTTTATCAATTAAATGATTTTATTAAACAACAAACAAAGCAGTTGGCGCAGTGGTTTGTGTGTGAGGTGATAAGTCACTGAGTGACTCGGTACAGACCCGGGTTCGAAACCCGGCAGAGGTAATATATTTTTATTTTGCGATTTTTGACTGTTTTTCAAAAACTAAATATATATTCCCGTATAATAATTGATTACGGATCGTTTAAAAATATTTTGGGCATTTAATTCGCAACGAAAATTTTGACTGACTGTTCGGTTGATAAACGGAGCGGGTTTGGTAAATCCGTTTTTGACGGATGTTACAGTATCCCCTGCTTTTTAGAAATTTCGTCCCGAAATTTAAATAATGATATATTTTGACTAAAAGGATGATGATGTTTTGTTTGACAGTTGTATGCTTAACAAAATAAGGGCTTAAGTTTTTGTTCGAGGCGGTAACGTTCCTTGTAAGGGTTAAGTACCCTATTCAGGAATCGCTTTTTGTCGCCTACTGTATAAGTATTGATAAACAGGAATGATTTGCTAAAAATGATATCATGCATAAGAGTTTAGATACGTTTGGGAAAATATGGTTATATCCTAAGGCAAAACTTCTAACACTACAATCTACATGGAACATAAATAAAAACACAACAGCTGATATTTGAACATAAGTAAGCACAACAGCTAATATTCAAACATGAATGAACACATCAGCAAATATTTGAACATGAATAAACATAACAGCAAATATTCGAACATGAATAAACACGACAGCAAATATTCGAACATGAATAGACACATCAGCGAATATTTGAACATGAATAAACACAACAGCAAATATTCGAACATGAATAGACACATCAGCGAATATTTGAACATGAATAAACACAACAGCAAATATTTGAATCCACATTCTGATAACATATATGTTTGAATGATGGAAGTTCCTCTCTCGTTTGTTATGATGGAGAGGTTAGTTTATGTAGAAATGGAACACAATCCAATCTCTTTAAATAACATGATGATATAAATGTATCACAAATTCCAACCAAGGCAATACTAAATCCTACATGGAACTTCTCATAACCGCCTGATAATGCCTCTGATCCTTTGGCAAGAATACTTATATAGGAAGTACCAGCGGCGTATCCACCATATTCTTGCCAAATTTTCATTAGTTTTATCCACAAGTTATGATTGGTTACCAAGAAACTAATAAATCCTACATAGAACTTCTCATAACCGTCCGATAATGCCTCTGATCCTTTGATAAGAATACTTATATATAGGAAGTACCAGCGGCGTATCCACCATATTCTTGTCAAATTTTCATTGGTTTTATCAGTGAATTATGATTAGTCCTATAATTATCAATACAACAAACATAAATTACTGAAATGAAATATATCTGTGCGATCAAGGCTCAATCGAACGGAGCCGATCGTATTGCATGTACTGAAAATGAGATGGATGTGCGCTCAAGGCTCAATCAAACGGAGCCGAACGTATTGAATGTACTGAAATTGAAATTGTGTGCTCAAGGCTCAATCAAACGGAGCCGAGCGTATTGCATGTACTGAATATGAATAACTTAACCACACAAACAGCCTATGCATGGAACCTCTCATAACCGCCTGATAATGCCTCCGATCATTTGACAAGAATACTTATATATAGGAAGTACCAGCGGCGTATCCACCATATCCTTATCAAATTTTCATTGACTTTATCCGTAAGTTATGATTAGTTCTATGCGACTCTACAACAAACACAACAACCACAAGATACTGATAATGAAATTGTATGTGCGCTCAAGGCTCAATCAAACGGAGCCGAACGTATTGAATGAAATTGTATGTGCGCTCAAGGCTCAATCAAACGGAGCCGAACGTATTGAATGTACTGAAATTGAACAACTTAATCTAAACAACCATCACACAATCAGCCTATGCATGGAACCTCTCATAACTGCCTGATAATGCCTCCGATCATTTGACAAGAATACTTATATATAGGAAGTACCATCGGCGTATCCACCATATCCTTGTCAAATTTTCGTTGACTTTATCCGAAAGTTATGGTTAGTTCGATGCGACTCTACTACAAACACCACAACCATAAGATACTGATAATGAAATTGTCTGTGCGCTCAAGGCTCAATCAAACGGAGCCGAACGTATTGCATGAACTGGAAATGTAAATTGAAATGTGCGCTCAAGGCTCAATCAAACGGAGCCGAGCGTATTGCATGTATTGAAATGTAAAATGAAATAACCGATCAAGGCTCAAACAAACGGAGCCGATCGTGCGGGCACGCCCTGATCAACCCATAATAAAATGGGGATCAAACTCAACCTCGATGGATGGGGAGCTACGGCCTCGGTAAAAGCATATACTGAAAACAATATATAATATATAATATCCGATAATTTCTCTAACAGTCTACACATGTGATAAAGAAAAACATAAGACTAAACAATAGGAGTTGAATCTGGATCTTCGGCGAAGAGGACTAGCTGAGTATCTTCGTTTGGGTCGTCATTATCTTCGACAGGGTTGGCGTTGATATTGAAGACTCTTCCTCTTGCTGGTGGCATAGTGGTTGGGTTTTCTTGGTTTACTTGGTTAACTGGGTTTGATTGGGCTTGAGTGTTGATAACATTAACCAATTGAGGGCATGTGTTTCTAAAGTGGGTAGGGTCGCCACAATTGAAACAAGCTCGAGCATATGGGAACATGGGGTATTGGGGTTGGTGATAAGTTTGGGCCATGTTTTGAGTAGGGGAAGAGGTTTGGTTTTGAAAGGTGCGACAAACATTGCTCAAATGACCATAGCGTCCACAAGTTGCACATAGACGACAAGGTAGAGTATGGGGATGGTGATAAAAACAGTTGTTGCATCGAGGGTGAGGTCCAAGATATGGTTTCTTATTTGGGTAAGCTGAGTTGGGTGCCACTTGGGTGATTGGGATAGCTCGGATGGGTATGGCATGAAAAACGGGTTGATTTCGTTGAGTAGCAGCGAAAAGTCGCCCAACTCTTCTTCTCTTAGGATTGGGTTGAGAAGGGGATTCGGTTTGAGTGGAGTCGGAGGTTTCAGTCGATTCTTTATCCTTCTTCTTCTCCTCCTTGAAGTCTTTGTTTCGGATTCGGTTCTCGGTGAGCTCTGTTGCTAGCTCCATTGCTGCTTCCAAAGTTGCAGGCTTGGTACTTATCACAGTGTCTTGAATCTTTGACGGAAGACCACGAATGTAGTGCTCGATCAAACGGTAGAGGGGAGTAAACATGTTGGGAACCATTTGATGTAATTCGAGGAACCTTTTGTTGTAGGTGGTGTGGTCTCCTTCCATTTGCTTCAATGAGTAAAATTCATCTTCTAACTTCTTGATTTCGCTCCTTGGGCAAAATCGTCTGGTCATGATTTCCTTCAATTCGTTCCAAGTTAAGGATATGGCATCTTCCACACCTCGTTTGGACTTCTCTGTATTCCACCAAGTAAGTGCTATCCCATATAATCGACCGGTAGCATAACGCACTTTGCGATCATCAGGACAATCGCAATTTAGAAAAGTATTCTCCATTTCTTCAAACCAATGGAGGAGAGCGGTGACGCCTTCAGTCCCTTTGTATTTCGGAGGGTCGCATGATTTGAAATGCTTGTAGGTGCATTTAGTGGTATTTGGGGGAGAGTTGAAAATGTTTTGGTTTGCTTGATTGACAGGATTATTGGTAAGTGCTTGTTGAACTTGGATTACCATGTTGGGTATTACGGCAGCCATTTGTTGAGCGATTAAGGTAGCCATGCGTTCGCGGGCTTTTCTTGCTCTCGTCTTCCTACGGGCGAGGTTAGAAGACATCTACAATGAATACATGACAAGAGTATGAGTTGGATGCTTTTGGGATCACGGGTCGCATTCAAGAATGAACATTCATAAAATAATTATACAAAAATACTACATCCATAGGATGTCTTGGGCTTTGCTCGCTGTTAGGCCCGTCATGCCGCCATACTTTACCTGTGTAATCATGTGGGCCCCCATGAATACCGGTTTTTCATATGGTTCGCACGGTTTCTGCCTGGTTGCGTACACAAAAACCCGGAGAAAATCGAGAAATATGTATGCAACGTGTGATGTTCGGAATGTGTCCAGGTGTAGACACGGTGACACCTCAAAGTAGGGTTAGTTCGAACGACGTTTGGTGTGGCATGCTTTGGCCTAATAGGTCCTTCGTACTCTCATCGTTGGTCCCCAGGTAGGCAAACTGGTCCGTTATATTGGATTTATACGAATGCCAGCCTAGACAGGACGTTCCGACTACCGGTACTCGTACCCTTCCAGTTACTACATGCCCGTCGCAGAACTTACTTTGATGAGATTTGAAAATTGCACAAAATCTTTGGATAATGAGAATATGAAAATAAATTGAATTCATGAATATCGATATGTGTATAATGAATATGTATATATGTATAATGAATATGTATATAAGCATGTATGTTTGACTGAAATGTAAACAAATATGAAACAAATAAATATCACAAGTTTGTATGTAACCACCTAATCAATTTAAAATTTAGGCAGACTATAGTATAGGCTCTAAGGGTCTAATAACCTATCCTATATCCCTATAGTCATGGCTCTGATACCAATCTGTCACACCCCGACCCGCAGCGGATAAGGTGATCGGGGCATGATTGGGTTATCATCAAAGCTCATGACATTTATTAAACGTTTCATATTCATTAATACAAATTAAATGGAAATTTACAATAATGTTACAACATGATCTAACTAACAATCTAACTTCTTTGTTCTCTTCTAAGGCATATCCTATGTTATCCTTGCTTCAACCTGTTCACCTGTATCATGTGTAAAAGGTTTTTGGATCAACATAATGTTGGCGAGTGAATCCTATGGAAAACATTTGAACAATTTATTTAAATTGATTATGAAATATGTGCACAACCAAACATGAGTAAAATTAGATGTAACTTGATCGGAAATCATAAGATGTTAAATGAAACACTCATGAATAATAATGGAACAATCAAAGGCACGCGATGTTCAACTCGTCTCTCACGAGGAACTGAGGGGCCTGATGAATGAATTGCATAAACATGATAATATGAATAACACAACTACAAACAATATAAACTCAATGATACACACATGAATAATAATGAATTTGATGTGAAGCACGCGATGTTCTACTCGTCTCCCACGAGGAACTGATGGGCTTAATGTATGAGTTTCATATGACTTGACAAATGGCAATAAGTAAATCACAACAATAAAAACAATCTAAGTTTAAGTCATGATGTGGTATGGCACAAGTTTAAATAAATAAATTAATTAATTTCATAACACATGACACACCCCAAAACGTATAATTTAAAAGGGGGAATTGTAAGATTCACTCACAGTGGGTGCGTTCGGTTGATGACGTTGAATGCACGCGAAGTGGTTTTAACCACGAGTGAGATTTAACCTAGATAAATCACATTATGGTTTGGTAAGTAAACGGATTTTATTAAACTATTTTAGTAGGATTGTTGGGTGTATTTTTGTGAATTTGAGGCTATTTTCTAACCTTAAAAATGTTATTTTTAAGTATTTAAAATTGATTTTTAATTAAAATAATTAAATAAAAATAATAAAAAAATTATTTTATTTTTGCTATAGTGACTTTGACCTGTTGACTTTGACTGGCGTTGACCGGTTCGAGGCATATTGTTGTGCGCTGGGTGAGGCTCGAACCCGAGACCTCCCGTACGCGTGCACGCAGCTCTACCAACTGAGCTACGTGTCTAACCCGTTATATATCCGATTTTAATTTCATATATACATTAATTAGAGTTAACAGAAAATCATTTTTATTTTAAAAACAGTTTAAGCGGACCGGTCTTGCACTCCACAGGTCTCGAACTCGGGACCTGTGGTTTAATCTAACACACAGTCCACCGCTGGACTGTGTGTTCAACATGTTATATCATTCGATTTTTATTATACTTAAATACTATTTATTTATTTCCTTTTCTGCCTTAATTAAAAAGAGGAGATAATTGTCCGAGTCGGTGCTGAAGACCGGACTCGAACTCGTGACCTGTGATATAAACAAACACACAGTCCACCGCTGGACTGTGTGTCTAACTTGGTTATTATTCCGGTTATTAATATACTTGACATATATCTAAGGCGACTCCGGTTCAGTAAACAAAAAAATGGATTTTATTAAGGCAGCGTGTGTGAAACGGGAATCGAACTCGAGACCTTTGCATGTTTAACGTTTTATGTGCACACAGTCCACCGCTGGACTGTGTGTCTAACCCGATTACTAAGTTGATTTTAATTATACTTATAATATAACGAAATACATCGTCTTCTTCATCAAGGTTGAACCAGAATTCGGAAATCGACGGGTTCAAAGTTTTTATCGGTTTGATAGTGTTTTACAGTTCATTACGGTGAGATAAATGTGAAAAAGGAAAAGAAATTTGGCGGAGAATTATACCGACTGGATCCTCTGTTTTCCGGCAGAACTCCGGCGACAGAATTCAACTCCGGCGACAGGTTCCTTATAGCAGCTAGTCTCCGGAAAGCTTGGAAAGAGTATGGGTATCTCCGGTATAAGCTTCAGAGGTTCAGAAAAGCTCGGCAATGGGGAAACCGGTTTTCTGGCGACGAACAGTTTTATTCCGGCGAGTGGAATTACGCCGAGAAAAGGTGTGATTTTTGAGCGAAAGTGTTTGTCGTCGGTTGTGGGTGAACTTATAGTGCAAATCGTTGAAGAATCTGGTCTGAATTCCGACTGTATTCGTTTATTAAAATTTCCGGCGGTTTTGAAAAGTGTCGCGGACTTCAAACATCGGTTATAACCGATGTCTGGTTAATGGTTTACGTTATAACGTAAATCGTAGTTAAGACTCGCGAGAATTCCGGGATTCCGACGACTGAACCGTTTGGGCGCCGGTTTTGAATTTGTAACGACACTTTATCAATTAAATGATTTTATTAAACAACAAACAAAGCAGTTGGCGCAGTGGTTTGTGTGTGAGGTGATAAGTCACTGAGTGACTCGGTACAGACCTGGGTTCGAAACCCGGCAGAGGTAATATATTTTTATTTTGCGATTTTTGACTGTTTTTAAAAAATAAATATATATTACCGTATAATAATTGATTACGGATCGTTTAAAAATATTTTGGGCATTTAATTCGCAACGAAAATTTTGACTGACTGTTCGGTTGATAAACGGAGCGGGTTTGGTAAATCCGTTTTTGACGGATGTTACAAGTTCTATGTAGGATTTATTAGTTTTCTTGGTAACCAATCATAACTTGTGGATAAAACTAATGAAAATTTGGCAAGAATATGGTGGATACGCCGCTGGTACTTCCTATATATAAGTATTCTTGCCAAAGGATCAGAGGCATTATCAGGCGGTTATGAGAAGTTCCATGTAGGATTTAGTATTGCCTTGGTTGGAATTTGTGTTACATTTCTAAGCATACAACTGTCAAACTAAACATCATCATCCTTTTAGTTAAAATATATCATTATTTAAATTTCGGGACGAAATTTCTAAAAAGCAGGGGATACTGTAACATCCGTCAAAAACGGATTTACCAAACCCGCTCCGTTTATCAACCGAACAGTCAGTCAAAAATTTCGTTGCGAATTAAATGCCCAAAATATTTTTAAACGATACGTAATCGATTATTATACGGGAATATATATTTAGTTTTTGAAAAACTGTTGAAAATCGCAAAATAAAAATAAAAGTCCTCTGCCGGGTTTCGAACCCGGGTCTGTACCGACTCAACAAACAAACTTAACACGCGCACTTGAACCACTGCGCCACGGATGCTTCTTGTTAAATATTGGAATCATTTAATTAATATTATGACGTTACGAATTCAAAACCGGCGCCCAATAGTTCAGTCGTCGGAAATCCCGGAAATCTCGCGAGTCTTAACGACAATTTACGTTATAACGTAAACCATTACTAAGACATCGGTTATAACCGACGTCTGAGTCCGCGACCAAAGTTATAACCGCCGGAGTTTTTATAATTTACGAATACAGTCGGAAATCAGACCAGGTTCTTCGACGATTTGCTCTATAAATTCACCCACAACCCACGGCAAACCTTTTCGCTCAAAACCACACCTTTTCTCGGCGTAATTCCACTCGCCGGAATTCTTCTGTTTGTCACCGGATAACCGGGTTCCCCATTGCCGAGCCTTATTGAACCTCCTAAGCTTATACCGAAGTCACCCACACCTTTTGTAAACTTTCTGAAGGCTCGCTGCTGCAAGACACCCGTCGCCGGAGGTGATTTCTGTCGCCGGAGTTCTGCCGGAAAACAGAGGAAAGCGAGTCGGTATACCTCACGCTTATTTTTTCCTTCTTTTTACTTATATCTCATCTATAATTAACCTAAAACGTTAAAGGAACCTGAATTAATCATTGAACCAGTCCGTCGTCTTTTCTGGTTATACCTTGATGAAGAAGACGATGTATTCGGTATCTTATAAGTATAATTAAAATCAACTTATTAATCGGGTTAGACACACAGTCCAGCGGTGGACTGTGTGCACATAAAACGCAAAGGTCTCGAGTTCGAATCCCGTTTCACACACGCTGCCTTAATAGAAATCATTTTTTGTTAAACTGAACCGGAGTCGCCACAGGTATATGTTAAGTATATTAATAATCGAAATAATAACCAAGTTAGACACACAGTCCAGCGGTGGACTGTGTGTATGTTTAAGTCGCACGTCACGAGTTCGAGTCCGGTCTTCTGCATCGACCCGGACGATTATTAACCTTTTTAAAATAAGTCAGAAATGAAAACAAATAGTTTATATTAAAAGTTGGATTATATAACATGTTAAACACACAGTCCAGCGGTGGACTGTGTGTTAGTTTAAGCCACAGGTCCCGGGTTCGAGACCTGTGGAGCGCATCGTCCGAGTAAAGTAAACTGTTTTTAAAATAAAATGATTTTCGGTTTAAACTAATTAATATATATATATATATATAATTAAAATCAGATATATAACAGGTTAGACACGTGGCTCAGTTGGTAGAGCTGCGTGCACGCGTACGGGAGGTCTCGGGTTCGAGCCTCACTCAGCGCAACTATATTCCGATTCGAACCGGTCAACGGTCAGTCAACGGTCAACGGTCAGGTCAACGGTCAGAAAAAAAATCAATTTTTTTTATTTTTATTTAATTATTTTAATTAAAAATCAATTAAAAATACTTAAAAATAACATTTTTAAGGTTAGAAAATAGCCTCAAACTCACAAAAATACACCCAACAATCCTACTAAAATAGATTAATAAAATCCGTTTACTTACCAAACCATAATGCGATTTATCTAGGTTAAACTCACTCGTGGTTAAAACCACTTCGCGTGCATTCAACGTCATCAACCGAACGCACCCACTGTGAGTGAATCTTACAACTTCCCCTTTTAAATTACACATTTTGGGGTGTGTCATGTGTTATGAAAATAATTAATTATTTATTTAAACTTGTGCCATACCACATCATGACCTAAACTTAGATTGTTTATATTGTTGTGTTTTACTTATTTCCTTATGCCAAATCATATGAAACTCATTCATTAAGCCCATCAGTTCCTCGTGGGAGATGAGTTGAACAACGCGTGCTTCAAATCAAATTCATTAATGTTCATATGTGTATCATTGAGTTTATATTGGTTGTAGTTGTGTCATTCATATTATCATGTTATGCAATTCATTCATTAGGCCCCTCAGTTCCTCGTGAGAGACGAGTTGAGCATCGCGTGCCTCTAAATGTTCCATTATTGTTCATGTGTGTTTTATTTAATATCTTATGATTGTTTAGTAAGTTTTACATCTATTTTTACTCATGTTTGGTTGTGCACATATTTCATAATCAATTTAAATGAATTTGTTCAAATGTTTTCCATAGGATTCACTCGCCAACATTATGTTGATCCAAAACCTTTTTACACATGATACAGGTGAACAGGTTGAAGCAAAAAAAACATAGGAAATGCCTTAGAAGAGAACAAAGATGCCTAGATTGATAGCTAGAACATGTTGTAATCTTTATTGTATATTTCCATTAAATTGTATTAATGAATATGAAACGCATAATAAATGTCATGAGCTTTGATGATAACCCAATCATGCCCCGATCACCTTTTCCGCTGCGGGTCGGGGTGTGACATAAACCAATCCGTCCTCTATGGTTTGAAGTTTTTTGAAACCGACCGATCGAAAGCAAAAAAAAAAACCGATCGTGAAACCAAACCGATGATCAGTTTGGGCGGTTTTACGTTCTAAACGGAGCCGTGAACACCCCTAATTAGAAATAGATTTCCGGCCACCGTCAACTCGTTCAATCCATTTTCATATATACATCCGAAATGATTGATAAACAAATGAAAATGAGTGTCGCAATGCAAAGTGACGTCCCCGCCGCATCGCGCGGGTACCCTACTAGTATATATATATAAGAGATCATGTACAAGAGAAAATTATTGTACGAAGTGTATGAAATAAGCTTAACTATTGATCTACCAAGATCAATAATTCATAACTAATGGTGGCATTTTCGTAAATATAAGGTTCAAATTGAAGAAATAAATAGAGAAAGGGTATTCTGGTCTTTTCTCACTTGTAGTCTTTCCCCTTTGATTTTCAAAGGGCTATAACTTTTTCATACACTAATATTTTTTAAAAAAGATTACACCATATTAACGAGCATTTCATTCTCTTTAATTCGAGCAGCCTATTGCTATAGTTTTCTTTAAAAAATTACATGATTTTGAATTCGCCTTACGTGATTACTTGATTTTGAATACCTAGCACATGACTACGTGATTTTGAATACTCATGACGTGATTACATGATTTCATTATAGTATGTGAAACCACACTAAGTGATTACGTAATTACGTAACAATAGTTGACTATGTATTATTACGTAACTACGTGATTTTGAATACCAATTTCGTGATTACATGATTTCATTTTACTATATTTTATGTGAAGCTACACTAAGTGATTACGCTATAAGTATAATTGTAATAACACCAGTTATAACAAATCATATTGAATGTGTAATCAGATAATGGATTTATATTGAATGTGTAATCACGTAATGATTTATGTAGAATGTGTAATCACGTAATATGTATTCAAAATCACGTAGTTATGTGTTGTGTATTCAAAATCAGGTAATCACATAATGAGCTAACGGGTATTCAAAATCATGTAATTTTTTTTAAGAAAACTATAGCAATATGTTACATGAATTAAAGAGAATAAAATGTTCGTTAATACGGTGTAATTTCTTTAAAAAAAATATTAACGTATGAAAAAGTTATAGATGTTTGAAAAGCAAAGGGGAAAGTTGTTTTAAGTGAGAAATTACTAAATTACCCTTCAAGCGAATGTCACTTATCCTCCTCTCCATGCCACGTACACTTCGTATGAAAGATTTGTCTTGTATGAGATCCCTTCTCTATATAAGTTAACTGTTAATATATAAATATCTTAATTGACAATTCATGAAGATTATATTATTTATAAAGATGGATAAGATTAAAAATTTATATAAAAGACATAAATTTCATCCACGAATAAATATTTTATGTTCAAATTCAGTTAATTAAGTGTTAACTGTATGTAATATTACATACTGAACTATTAAGTGTTCAACTATTAAGAGGTCTGGATCATTAAGAGCTAAACAAACACCCCCTAAGACATGTTAGTGGTCGCTTAGCCTAGTAAATCAGGTGTTTATTTTCACCAAAAATGTGTGGCTTAGAATCTCATAACATGAGAATAAATAGATTTTATGAGTAGATTACAGAGCGTGTGTATTCCCCTAAAAACCAATAAGACCTTTATGCTTTTTTTTGTTGGTCATAAATAATATTTTCTTTTGTCTTTTAAATTACGAAAAAGAAAATATAATTATGAACAATTTAAAACTAAATACACTCCAATTTGGTCTCCTTAATTAATAAAAATGCAAGATTAGGTATGGTATAGATATAAGATTCTGGCTTGATGTTTGGCTTATTAACGAACCTCTCAAGATTAGGTTCCCGGATCTCTTCAGGTTAGAATCAGATACAAGGTGCTCGTTGCGGATAGAATCCAAAGCCACGGAACAGCGTCAGTTCAGGTTTGGAGCTGGTCAGGTGCGACTTGGTCTGCGGATCAACAGTCGAGTTTGGAGCAATTATGTTCCTTGCTTTCAGCAGTGCAGATCTTGGATGCTATCGACAGATGGTTATTGTCTCGAGACTCGAACGCGTAATTTTCAGTTAAAGCCGTTAAAAAAATTCTTAGTGAAGAGGTTGTTCAAGACAACGAAACTGTTATGGAATGGTGCACATGGTTACCCGCAAAAGTTAACATTCGTATGTGGAGAACGGTTTTGGATAGAATTCCCATGGTTGAAGCGCTAAAGAAAAGGAACGTGCAGATTAACGATTCCTCGTGTATTCTTTGCAACTCGGGCAATGAAACTGCAGAGCATATCTTCACGGCTTGTAATGTGGTGGATATTGTCTGGAATGGTATAAGCAATTGGTGCAAGATCCCAAACATCATCGCTTTTCGACTATCAATCTTCTCGGTATTCATAAAGAAATCACTGGTTCGGAGAAGAAGAAGGTCGCGATTCAAGGCATTATTATGACTGTTTGCTGGAGTGTGTGCCGGGCGGAAACAACGCTAAATTTTCGAACGCTTAGGTTAGGATAGAAAAAATTCTCAGTGAAGTCAAAGCATTGAGTTTTCTTTGGTTCTCTAGTAGATCTAAGCACAAAGGGATAGAATGGGAAGATTGGTGTAATTTTGTAAATATGTAACGTTGTAGTTGTTGTTGTTTTCGTCCGCCCGGTTTGGGTCAGCGGTCGTGGTTTATGATAGTTACAGTTCAAAAAAAATTAGAATAAACTTCCGTTTTGCTCCCTGTAGTTTGGTCGTTTTAATGGTTTCGCCCCAATTCTTTAAAAATAGTCATTTTACTCCCTGATCTATGTAACTATCATCATTTTGCACCCCGCCTTAAACAACGACCATTTCCACCGTTAAAATCTGGTCATGTGCCCCTCCCATGAGGGGCAATTTTGTCTTTTTCCAATATAAAGTTTTTATCCTCTTCATTTGAAAACCCACTCAACCATCAACCCAGCACAACCCAAACACACCACCTACTTCCACCACCAACCACCACTACCTACTAGGCTACTACCACCACCACTACACTTTCTTTCTCTCTCTCTCTCCACAAATAATCCTCTGCTTTCTGAATCCATGGAAATTCATACCATAAATAATCCCCTGCAAAATAGCTAACCAACCAGCAGAAGCAGTTGTAACAAGATTCACCCAAGCATAGTGTTTAAAGCCAACTATTCAAATTTAATACATTGTTTTATCATCATCTCAGTGTCTACACTTGGTTTCAATATTATGGCATAACTGGATTCTTAGTAACAAGATTCACACAAGCACACCACCTACTGCCACCACCAACCACCACTACGTACAAGGCTACCACCACCACCACCACACTTTCTCTCTCTCCACAAATATTCCCCTGCTCTTTCTTAATCCCTGGAAATTCATACTACAAAATCCAAATATGACAATATACATTCAGATCTACACATAACTTACCATTGCCACTGCTTGTATCCGATCTAGTTAACTTCAAACATTGTCGAAGTACCGCCATCACGATTCTCCTCTGAACCCTAATACCTTCGCCAAAGAACGACTGGACCGGACCTGCAAGTATCACCATCACCGTCGACCGTTCAAACCACCACCATCATTAGCTTCACCATCTTTTGATTAAGGGTCGCAACTATGTGGTAGGGTTTAGATCAACAACCTTGAAAGAAACGGGGCAGCGGCAGCTCTAGTGTGGTGTGACGATTGAGTCTTTCAAACCCTAAATCCCGTGGCGTGGCAGTGGTATGGCGGCGGTGGTGGGAGTCTAACAAGGATTCCAGTAATCTAGAAGGGAAATCGGTGGTGCCTAATTTGAGGGGAAACATCCCCATTTTTTAAAACTGGGGAAATAACCCGCCCTTTAAAAAAGGGGGGAGCAAAATGAAAAGGGGGTTACATAGACCATGGGTAAATGCTTTTTTAAAAGGGGATTAAGAAAAAAAGGGTTAAAAAAAATAAAACACGGAAGAAAAACAAAGTTTCTAAAAAAAATTAATAATTAAAAAGAAAAAATTTTAAAGAAATTTCTTAAATTAAAAAATTTTTTTTATTTTTTTTTTTTTAATTTTTTAAAAATTAACAAAAATAAATGGGGACCCCCAAAATATTGAAAATTGTGTTAAATTTTTTATATTTCCCCAGGGTGGGGGGAAAGCCCCGAAGGCCAATTTGTTTGTTAAAAAATTTATGGTGTTTGGGGGGGATGAATTTAGATTTGGTCTTTTTTTTGGTTTTTAATTTCACCCTACAATTAAAATTAATTTTTAAAATTCTTTTCCCAACATTTATAACCTTGTCCCCCTCCATTGAATTAATTGGCCTTTTGGTTGGGAAAGTTTTTTGGAAATTGCTTTTAAACAAAAACAATTGCCCCAAAAAATAAATAAAATTGGTTTTTTAAAAATTGGAATTTATATTTTTAAAGTAAAAATTTTAAAAATTTGCGGGGTAAGAAAAAAATAAATTTGAAAATTTTGGGGGGAAAATAAGAAAATTTTTTAATTTCAAAAGAATTTTTTTAATGTACGGTTCAAATTTTTTTTTATTCATTTGAATTAAAAAACCCAACCAATTTTTTTAAAAATTTGGGGCAAAATTACTTTTTAATTTCAAACCAAAAACCCCTTGTTCGAAAAAAAATCCATACCCAAAAATTTTTGCCCAATAAAATTTTTTTAATTTTTTTTTTTTGTTAAGGACAATCAACTAAACCCGGGAATAACTCCGCAAAAAACGATCTTGGCATCAAGGGTTTTTTTTTTCCAAGATTTTAGAATTTCAATTGGGGGCCCTCATTTATTGGGGGTAATTATATTAACTTTGTAAAAAGGGGATTTAAAATAATTTTTTTTTTAAATTTTTTGGGCCCAAAAAAACCAACCCATTTTTTAAAAAGAAAAATAGAAAACCCCAAGGGAAAAAAGGTTTTGGGTGGACCGCCCAAAATCTTTTTTCCAAATTTTCAAAATTTTTAATTGGTAAAATTTTTTTCCAAAATTTTTTTTTTAGCCCCTACCCTTTCCCACACCTTTTTAAAGATGTACCAATTAATAAGTAGATTTTTTACTTCTTATAGCAAAATTATTTTGGAAAAAAAAAATAAAGTTAAGAGTTCTTTTATAAATTTATAGTTTTGATTATTCTAGCCAATAAATCAATTTTGAAAAAAAAATTAAAAATTTTTCCAAAAAAAATATACCATAGAAGCAAAGTTTTAATTCGTTAATTTAAAACAACACCCCCAAAAAGCACACATGGGGTGTTCCATCGGAGGCCCCTAACTACAATAGAGGAATTTGGGTTTTGCCACCCCCCCCAACCCCCTTTTGGGACCTCCTAACCCCCAAAATTTTCCCCAAAAAAAGCCCCCTGATTTGCCCCATAACAATACTCCCACCTTCGTCAACAAAAATTAAAAACCCCAAATAAGAATCCCCCGTGGTTAATTTTCGGGGAAAAAAAATGGGCAGACCGGCCAAGGGAAAAGGGGAAGGGGGGAAACACCCGACCCGCCTTCCCCAAAAACCCAAAAAAAAAAAATAAATTAATTATTTTTAAACTTTTTGTAATTTTTTTTAAAAAAAATTTTTTTTTTAAAAGGGGGCCTTTTTTTTTGGGTAAAGATAAAAAAAACCTTTTTTGTTGCAAGGGCCGGGGGAACCTTATTTATAGATTACTAATAACAATAATATTTTGTAAACCCCTTGTTTTTGCAAGACCAAAAAATTTTTTTGTCTTTGAATTTTTTTTAAATGATTTTTTTTTAAAATTGCTAAAAATTTTAATGAATTAAAAACACAAAAAGTCACCCCGGGGAAACTCAAAAAAACAGGGAAACCACAGATGGGGTTTGCGTACTTTAAGGGCCAAAGAAAACCCTTTATCCGCAAAAATTTTTTTTGGAAAAAATTCAAGGGGGGGGTTTGGGTTTTTTTAAAAAGTCAAAGAAAAACAAAATGTTTTTAATTTTAATAAAAAAAAATTTTTAAAAATTTGACCAAAAAAAATATTTCTTTTTTAGATGGGGAAAATTTTTTTTTTTCCCCTTTAAAAGAAAATTTGGTAGGTATATTTGCCCCCCTTTTTTTTTGGCCTTTTGTTAAGTAGTATTTTTAAAAATTTCTTTTTTTTTAGTTTTTTTGAAAAATTTTTGGAATTCCCCCTTTAAAACTTGGCTTTGATGGGGAAAAATTTTGAGCGTCCCCCCTTTTTAATGGGCTTTAATTAACTCCACGTTTTTCCCCCTTACGTTTTTCCCCCGATTTTAAAACCAAAGGAAAAAAAAAGAAAAGAAAAACCCCTTAAAAAAGAAAAAAAAGAAGGGAAAAAAAAAAATTAATTCTTTCATGTTCTTGTTTCAAAGGGAAGGAAAAAAAAAATTTGATTTTATTTTGTTGCCCTTTTGAAAAGGGAAAAGAAAATAAAGGTAAAATTTTCAATAAAAACCTTTTTTTTTTTTTAATTGGGGAAAATGAAAATGGAAAAAAACCCTTTTTTGTTTTCCTTTCACTTCCCCTTAAAAAAACTCCAAAAAAACAAAAATTTTCCATTCCTTTTGAAAATTTTGGGAACACAACATTAGTGAAAAATTATGACAAAAAAAATTTTTAAAAAATTTTACTTTCTAAAATTTAAGCCAACCAACACTTTTTTTTTAAATTAGAACTTTTTCAATAAGTGTTTTCCATAAAAATTTGTAACCAACCCAACACTTTTTTTTTACAAGTTAGTATTTTTCCCCCAACAAGTTTTTCCCCCCCAATTTTTTTTAAAGGTGAAATCTAGGATGTAGGTTTTAATTAAAAAAACCCCTATCATTAACATTTTGATTTTCTGCCCCCCCGGACCCCCCTTTTCGATTAAATCTGCACAACAAATTTTCCCCCCAAAAAAGCCATGCTTATGAAAAATGTTTTTAAACCTAAAAAATTTTTAAAACCATTCTCAAAAATTTTTTTGGATTTGAGTCTTTTTTTTTTTTTAAAGGGGTTTTTTAAATTTTGGGGGTTTACTAAAATTATAAAAACTATATAAAAAACGACTATGAAACCAAAAAACCCTCCCCCCCCCCAAAACAATTTATTTCGCTGCCCCCCCCCCCCCTTTTCATAAAAAACCCAACAATAAAAAATTCCCCCAACAGCGCCAAAAAAAAACCCCGGCCACACTTTGCCTTTGTTTCCCCCCCCCGGTATTCACTAGTTGTAAAAAAAACAATAAAGTTTTCAATACTTTTTGTATAAAAAAAATTTTGCCCCCTTTTTTAAAAATTTTTTACCCCCTTTTTTTTAATTTTTAAAAATTTTTTTTGGGGCCCAAAAAAAAATTTTTATACCCAAAAACAAAAACAAATTTTTTTTGGGGCCCCCAAACCCTTTTTTAAAAACTAAGCTAGACCCCCCAAAAACTCAAACCGGACCAAGCTTAAAAATTTTCTAACTTATCAAATTTTTTTTAAAAAAATTCTCATATAAATTCCAATTTACACAAAGTACATATCACACTAAAAAAAACCAAGATTTGAAACACGGGGAAAAATAAAAAACAGTGCCTTTTTTCCCAAAATTAAAAGTTAATAAAGCATAACCACCCCAAATTTTTAACCAAAATTTCAAATTTCCAAAACCTTTATTTTTTTGCCCCCCAAAACTCCAAGGGCCGCCAGCCTTTTTTCCCAATTCTGACTCAAAGCTAAAAAAAGTGGTCCGTGCCTTTTTTTTTTTTATCATTTGACGAAAGTACACAAAGACCCTTTTCTGATTTTTAAGGTATCCAATGATACCCCCATCCCCCCCCAAAAATTTAAGAACCCCTTTTACAATATTTTTAGCCCCCACACCTAACGACCATAAAACTCGACCAAAAAAGGCATATATCGTTTTTCTAAGGGGTGAAGGGGGGGGAACCCTATTCCCAAATAGAAAAAACCCTTTTTTTTCATCTAATCAAACATGTCATTTAATTCACCTAATTATTTTACCTAAAAGCTAAAAATTTTTTGACGGTTTTTTTCCCCCCTTTGGTTTAGGAAACAAAAAAGGGAAAAAATTTTGGGATTGGTTGAGGGGGAATTTACCCCCCAAAAACCCCCTTTCCCTTTCCCCTTTTCCCCCCCCCCTTTTCCCCGGGAAATTTGGGTTAAAACCAAAAACCCCATTTTGGGGCCTTTTTCCTTTTTTTTCCCCCGGAAAAAAAAAAAAAAAGAAAAGGGGGGCAAATAATGGGGGTGGATGGGGGGGGCGCCCCAATTTGGGGGTTTTAAACCGGGGGCCCCCCCCCGAAAAATTTTTTTGGGGCCCCAAAAAGGGGGGCCCCTTTTGGGGGCCCCCTTTTAATCCCCCCTTTTGCCCAACCCCCCCCAACCCCCCGTCAAAATCCATTTTTCCCCAAGGGGAAAATTTTTTTTTTAAACCCCCAAATTTTAAAAAGGGGTCCCCCCCCAAAAATCCCTTTTAAAAAAACCCCTTTTGGGAAATCGAACCCAAAAGTTTAAAAAGGTTTTAAAAACCCCCTTTTCCAAATTTTCCCCCCCCCCTAAAAGGGGCCCCAGGTTTTTAAATTTTGGGGGAAGGGGCCCCCCCCAGACACCCAATAAAAAACCACCCCAACCCCAAAAAAAAAAAAAAAAAAAACCCCCCTTCCCAAAAATTTTTTCCCTTTTTAAAAAAAAAAAATTTTTAAGGGTTTTAAAAAAACCCCCAAAAAACCCCCCCAAAAAAAAACAAATTAATTTTTCCCCCCTTTCCAACATAGTCAAAACCCTTTCAATATAAAATTTTCCCCCAAAAATATAAACATAAAAGGCCCCGCAAGCCCCGGGAAAATTTAAAAAATTTTTTTTAAAAAAAAAAAGGGGTTTCCCCTTCCCCAAAAAAAAATTTTAAAAAAAATTTTGAAACAAAAATTTACCCCACTTAAAACAGGGGCAAAACCCAAGCCCCCAATCTTTCCTTTCGTGACCAATTTTCCCCTTTAAACCCCCAAAGTTTTAAAAAAAATTTAAAAGAACCCCGGGGAAATTTTTTTCGGGAAAAAGGTTTTAAAAAAGGAAAAAAGAAAGGAAAAGATAAAAACCCCAAAAAAAGGGGATGAAAAAAAAAAGCCCTTTTTTTTTTTGCTTTAAAAAATTAAAAACCCCGGGGGGGTTTTCCGAGGGGAAAATTTTAAAAAATGTATTTTCCCCCTTTTGGAACCCCAAAAAAACCCCCCCAAAAAACCCCCAAAGCACATAAGAAAATTTTTCAAAAAAATCTTCCCCCTAAATTTTCCCCAAAATTTTTTTGGAAAAAACCCCCCCCCCATTTTGGGGGTTTCCCCCTTTAAAATTGCAAAAAGGGAATTGTTTTTTTTGGGAAAAGGGGAAAAACCCCCTAGGTTGGGGAAAGGAAAAATTTTAAAAACCCCCCCCCCCCGGGGCCCCAGAAAATTTTTGGGTTTTGGGGCCCCCAACCTCTTTCCCCCCACGTGGGGTCCGAAAAAATTTTTTTAGAGGGAATTTTTTAAAAAAATCACAAAAAACTATCCATTTTTTTTTCTTAAAAAACATACAAGGTTCTACAAAGGGGTTTTTAAAAATTTTCCCCCCCCAAACCGGGGGAAAGGTTTTTGGAAACCCCCGGGAACCCCCCGGGTTCCACCCCTTTGGGGCCCCAAACCCAAAAAAATTTTAACCTCCTGGGAAAAAAACCCTATGGGCCCCCAAAAAAAACCTTCAAAAAAATGGTTTTGGGGGGGTGGAAAACCCCCCCAAAAGGAAAATTTGGGGGGAAATTTAAAAATGCTCCCCGGGGAAAACCCAAATTTTTTTTGGGGGCCCCCAAAATTTCCCCCAGGGGAAAACTCTCAACCACAAAAAAAGACCCGGAAATTTTTTTTAAAAAGGGGTTTTTTTTTTTTTAAAAAAAAAAAAAACAATCCCAAATCCCCAAAAATAAAAGGGGTTCAAAAAAAAATTTTTCCCCTTTTTCCCCAAACCCAAAGGAAGGGGCCCCCAAAAAAGGGGCCCCCAAGAAGAAATATGCTAGGAATATTTTCAATGTGAACACAACAAAAAATATTAAAAAAAAAAACAAACACACAAATTTTTTTTCAATATTCTATTAACATAATCACTGCTTTATCGTCACTAAATTTTTTATAGTGACGATGTAGCGTTTTTTCTATAATTTTTTTTTTGCTTTTTAGATTTTTTAAGGTTTTTTAGGGGTTTAGTTTTTAGCATTTAGCTTGGGTGGGGGGTTTAGGTTTTTAGGTTTTTGCATGTACGTACATGTTCTTGTTCTCTTATAGACAAGATTATAAACACTTGTCACTCTATGGCTCTTTCTTACACTTCTTATTTTTGTACTCTTTTTTAGAATAACTTCAATTCGTTCTCTCTCTCTTTCTCAATCATCTTTCTCTTTTAATGGAAGATAGTTGTATCAACATGCAGGAACATGTCCCTCAAGACCCACTAAAAAGTCTAATTCAAGGGTATTGAGTGTAGCCCAAGATATGTAAAGATACCTTCATTGTTCTACTATTTGCATCAAACATCAATGGTCATGATGAGCAAGCTACAGCCATGACTTGGTGACCATGAGTTACCATCGACTTCGATCTGAAGTCACATGCACAATGAGGACATACATAGGCATGGCCCATTTTTTGATCTAAAAAATTACTTCAAAATCTTATCAACATTCCATCATGCCATATCTTTTATATCATGACATTCCTAATACATACTATGTTGAACTCCAAAATCATAGTTGATATTCAACTAATTTTTCCTTCTTACCTTTTCTTGTGTAACCTTAAAGGTATCATCGGCTATGCCTCTAGTGTGTTGGTTCATCAGCATATTACTAGTAATCGCCAATTCAACAACACACGACAAATTCAAATTATTATAAATTTATAATAGGTGACGGTTACCTTTTACATCAAATGCAATTTTTCGATCTTTCGACAAATTCAAATGCCATTTTAGTCCCTATGGTTTGGATCATTTTTGTCAGTTTAGTACAAATGTTTCATTTTTCGCCTGTGAGTCCAAAAAGGTTTCACCGTTGCCATTTTAGTTCACTAGGTTAACTTATCTATTTTTCTATTAACGAGAAGGGCCAATTTGGTCATTTTATATGGCCAAATTGCCCTTCTAGTTAACATAATTACATATAAAATGACTGAATTGCCCCTTTTCGTTAACAGAAAAATTGGATGAAGTTAAGTCAGTGGACTAAAATGGAAACATTGAAACCTTTTTGAACTCGCAGACGAAAAATAAAACATTTGGACTAAACTGTCAAAATAACCCAAACCACAGGGACTAAAATAACATTTAACTCTAAAAAAGAGTTAAAAAAGTGTATGAAAACACATACTAAATGATAAGTAAGTATTTTATTATTAGCATTACATATTAGAGGGTGTGTATATGAGAAATGATGGAATTATAACACGTTCTCTTTCTTTTTTTTTATCTTTCTTTCTTTATTTCTTTTTAACAAAAACATCCACCACAATAGTATGGGCTAAAAAGGCCAAAAACCATGTCTAGAGAGGTGTCACACCAGAAAATATTCATACGTCAAAAACTATAGTTTCATCTTCAGTGGTAAAGGCGAAAAAACGTCGAATAATATTCCCGCATTATCATCACGCTTTTAAATTTGTTCTAATAACAACTCATTTATTTAAATAAACTAGGTTTGTAAAATGCTCGCGCTTTGCTACGGGCAGCGGGTTTTTTTTTGTTTGCATTCCTCTACGCAATGCAAAGGTAATTTAGTCGGTACCATTTCAGTTCGTTACATGTAGGAAATTTGATCGGATCATTCTGGTTTGTCACATTATCGACATAGGATGAAAGGGAAAAAAATGGTTAAAAAGTCGATTTTGAAAAAACTTTATATCAAGACGTAAAAAACCATAGACATGTAGTAACACCGTACTTGAAATTCTAAAGAACAACGTGTGTTACAAAATTTAAATAGTAATAAATTGGTTGTAGTAGTAAAATAATATTTGAAATTTAAAAAACAAACAAAAAAAAAGGCAGCGAAATGTTAATGGACAACAAATATAATATTAACAAAAATAGTTACCGTTTATATTATGTAGATTTTTTTTAAAATTCATATTTAATATAAAATTTTATTTTAACAAATAAATATATATCAGAATTGGGGAAAAGTATAGAATTTGAAATTCAAAATTTTCGTAATATTTGAAAATTACCTTATTTAATTAAATTAATAAATATGTACATAACACAGAGACCGGATACGTTCCACCAAATTGGATCAAAGTGCACGAAGTGCTTACCAACTATTGAACGTTTCAAGTGGCATTCAGATTCTATGGTGGGTTCATGTTCATAAGTTGGGGGTTCTTTGTCATCATCACCATCCACCACTCGACCAATTTAATACTACATAACATTTATCCTTTATAATCTTGTTTTGTAGTATAATGCATGCATTTACTATATCGTTCATTACTTGCAAGCTCCAAACGACCTTTTACAATTATCCATCAAGCTAAAATGACTGTTTTCAACTTAACCTAATTTAAGTGTGACCGAGCCAAACTAAAATGATATTTTTTAATGTTCCGTTCTGCCTGTAAACATTTTCACTGAAACTAGTTTTGACCTGATCCTAGTTGGGCCTAGACCTGTTTTGACTTGGCGACCAATCCTAACCGCTCGTTTTGCCTGGCTTATAAGGTACCATAACCTAAGAGCAAATTTATCTCTAAGAGCACCTACAATGTGCTCAAAACTCACAAGTCCGACGTTGAAGTCCATTTGAGAGAAGTCTTGAATTTCAGACTTAATATCAGACGCGACGGTGGGCCCCTTTACTCAAATAGCTATATCTTCATCTCCCCACATGGCTAGGGTTTTGCGATGCTTGGATCTGTTTCTATCTTCCGATATGTTGCATGTTACTCCAATCATTGCGATGGTGGCTCTGGATCGTCAGTTGAGCTTCCGATCAAAGATTGGGCTCTTGATCATCGGTTGAAGCTTCCGTTCTTTGAATTTTGAGCACATTTGTGAATGCTCTTGTTTGGATCTGTTCGGACTTCTCTTTTATGATATGTTGTCTGTTGGTGATGACTATCCGGACTTGTTTTGATGATTTTTTGGATGTGTTCTTGTTCTTGGTTTGATGCTATGATGACTTTTACCAAATTGGTCCAGATCTGTGCGATGATTTTGAAAAAAATCGGGTGGTGTAGACCTCATATGTATCTCTTTATTTGAACGACTTATATTACACAAAATCCGTCTTCAACGGGGCTCGAACCCTTGACTTCAAGGGAGCTACACCTTAACTTTGATGGCTTTGCCTATTGGACCTAACCCCCACCCTTGATTTGTACCTTGTTTGGGACTTTCATATGAAACTATTGTTTGCAACCGTGAATGTAGCCATGGCAGATTGGGCATTGTAATCCGACCAAAAATCTGGGTCTCTTGTTATTCGATTTGTTTTTTGGATATATATATATATTTATCATTTTCTATAGATTTTTTTTTTATAATTTTAGGAGTTGTTGAGATAAAATGTGGAGTTTTAGAGGTTTATACATTGTGGGAAAAGTGAGTGTTTATAAAGGAAATCTAAAATCTAATGTGGGCTGAGGTGTCGGTATGTGGAAGTCTGGAATTTTTTATACATTGTGGATGCTCTAAGAATAGACACAAACCAAGGAAGCATATTGTTTAGAGCTCCGATGGTATAATAACTATACCAATGATGGTTTGGGGTGATAAAGGCCGAAAAATCAAATGAATAGAGCACACATACTTGAAGCTCCAGAAGTTACTACATAAGTATACCATGACTTACATGTGTTAAGATATTACCAAGGTAATAACGTGTCAGTACTATACAGTATACCAAGCCACACAATAGTCGGTTGACACAACATGGTGTGCGTTAAGCCCACTAGTAAGTATAGTAATAGCGTTAAATGGTGAACATTATCGAAAGAGTGTCTAAACTCTTTGCATATTAGTACTTTCATTTAAAGGGAAGGTAACATTCAAAAGTATATTAAAAATACTCGCTTTAACTCTCTCTTTAGACATATTCTCTTACATACTTCTACGTCAAACTTTGATCACATAGTTTGTTGTAACAATGTTGTTATAGCAGTGTTGCAGCAATGATACCTTCACACAAATAAAGCTTCAAACTAAAACTTTCTTCAACTCTTATATATCGTTTTGTTTTGTTCATTTTGATTACTGAATTTGATTTTTTTTTCAGAATGGTAGTTTTATGTTAGATTATGCGTAGTGGTGTCACGTTCATGGCCAAATCAACTATAGGAGGCACTAAACACCACTCTGATGAGGCGTAAAGGGTGGGGGCATTAGTGTGGTAATAACTGGGAGTCTACAATATTTGACTTTGTTTGTGAGACCCATCCTCATACGATGAAGTTGGTTATGATTCCACGACTTTTAGTCTCATACAAATTCCAATTTGGTCATGATAAGTTGGTCTAGTGGTTAGTCACTTGGTTTCTCACCTTGAGGTCTCAACTTCAACTCCCACTAGCATCAATTTGAATGATAGTGGTGCGGACAATGAAGTTTAGAACTAGGTCTCTCTAGAGGTTCCAATTCGATCGAGTTTTACCGCAGTGGGCCTTCGGGCGGGCGGGTTTTCCCTGAAACTGGTGGCTTGGGTATGCATCCAACTCTGACCGTTATGAAGGAGATGATGCATTTGCTCGATTAAGGGCATCTAAGAATGTTTATCCGATGATTTAGTTGGCCGTAAAAAAAAACAAATTCCAACTTCCATGTGATAAATCTTAATTTATTTCATTTCAACTCCACATTAAAATGAATGCTCTCAAGGCAAACAACTAAACTCAAAATAAATCGTTGCATTTACTTTCCATAAATAACAAAGTTGCAAGTTGCCACAACTAGAAAACTAAATAAAAGTCAGAAAAATCTAAATTAAACTTTTCTTAACAAACACTAAAACGCTGTCGTTTTCTATATACACATATCTCTGACGCTATCACCATCATTATTCTCTCATTCGAAAACCAACAATCTCTCTTTGACTTCCAGTTTTTCCCATTGTTATCGTTACAGTTTACACACACTTAAACGTGTTTCTCTCTGTGTGTGTTAAAAAGTTTGTTACATTTCCGGTACTCTAAAAAATATCTGCTTCTGTATATTAGATCTCAACTGTTTCTCTCTCTCTCTCTAAAACTCTCTCTATATCTCTATATCACACACAGTTATACACCTTCTACTATGTGTTTTATTCTGATTCGATCGAAAACTAGCTCTCACGAATCCGAAATGCTCAAAAGTGACAGATTCGATGTTGTAATCGAGCTATAGATACAGCTCGGATTTGGAATCTGTTCGTGTATTGATTGTATTGAAGATGCTGGATCTCAATGTTGATTTAGTAGTATCGGTTGATGAATTTGGTGAAAATCGCGGTACGATTGAGTTTGAAACTGAGAAGAATGTTCTGGAAGATCGTCAATCGGATTCTGTTTCATCGGACGTATTAAACGCTGAAGATGATCCTCCTGTGGTCAATGCTGTTGGTGTTGATGATGAAGAGATGTTGTATAATGTTGAGAGGTGTTCGTATCGGTTTAGTGTTGTTGATCGGTTAGGAAAGGTAGTGGAAGGAGTTTCGGATGGATTGGAGTGTGGTTTGATTACGAGGCAGTTTTTTCCGGTTGAGATTGATGAGGAGGAGTTAGGTTCTCGATCAGTATCGTCGGCGCAGGTTGGAACGTCGTTGTTAGGATCGCACTGGTTGAATCTGAAGGTTCCGGAGCCTGCTCAGGCGTTGCAGAATCTGCCGGTGCCGCCACTCCAGCAGACTAAGAAAAGTCGACGTGGACCGAGGTCTCGAAGCTCACAGTATCGCGGTGTGACGTTTTATCGGCGGACTGGTCGTTGGGAATCACATATCTGGTATGATGCACTTGCTTTCTAATTTCTAATAATTATAAGTGTTTAGGAGTATGTTAGTTTGTAGTTAAAAAAATTAAGTAGTTATGAGAAATTAATAAATTGGAAATATGTACAATCAGAGCGTCACATATGCATCATATATCTGTGTTTGTTATTAGATTTTGCAGTGTTTTATCTGTTGTTGTAGTGTTTGATTACAAGTGATTGAATTGTTTTTATGTTGTGACTGTTTAGGGACTGTGGGAAACAAGTGTATTTAGGTAAGTAATATTCATGATCTTTTTTGTATTATTGCTCAAACATGCAGTTTTATGTCTATTGTTTAGTTTATTAACTGCATTAATTGACTGAATACTGACTACAGGTGGATTTGATACTGCCCTTGCTGCAGCTAGGTTAGAGTTCTGTTTGAAAAAAAATTGTAATGTTTGTTAAATGTGGTTTTGACTTATTGAGTGGTTGTGATTCAGAGCGTATGACCGTGCTGCTATCAAGTTCCGGGAATTGATGCGGATATCAATTTTCATGTAAAAGAATATGAGGAAGATATGACACAGGTGGGATGAGAATTTGATTATATACTTTGTGTCTGATTGGCTGATAACTTTCTTGATTGTTGTATGGTTTTTGTTATGCAACAGGCGAAGAATCTTTCAAAAGAAGAATTCATTCATATATTGCGCAGGCAGAGCACCGGATTCTCTAGAGGAAGCTCGAAATATCGAGGAGTGACTCTTCATAAATGTGGCAGATGGAGGCACGTATGGGTCAGCTTCTAGGGAAAAAGTAAGGAATCATTCACGATCTTGATGCTTGATAGATGAGATACATACTTGATGTAGCAGGAGTTTACTTATAGTAATTGTGGTTAGGACAGTTTTTTATCTACAAGCTTGGTTTGCAGGTATGTATACCTTGGATTATTCGACAATGAAGTGGAAGCTGCAAGGTTTTTGTAATTCTACAATCACATAATCCTTGAAACTTAATGTGTTTAAAGACATTTCAGATCATCAACCAACAATATCTGCAATTTGTGTTTTCTTGAATTCAGGGCCTATGACAAAGCTGCCATTAAATGTAATGGCAGGGAAGCTGTGACCAACTTTGAGCCGAGCATCTACGGGGCGGATATAAGTATGGAAGCCATGAATCAAGGTATACGTATAAGTTGTTTCGTCTTTCTTTTGCACTGATCTCTGATTCTCATTAATTGTTTTCAGGGATTGGTGATAACCTGGATCTAAACCTCTGTGTGTCAACCGCGAATGACAGTCAAAAGGAGAAAAACGATGTTCAGAAGGTGGATATCTGCTTTAAATCTTGTGACTTACCTTCAGAGAGAAGACTTAAGGTATTTGATGACATTACATTTTTTTGGAAATCTTTTGGAATCACACATGAATATAAAGATAATTCATCCCCTTGTTTGTGAATTTAAGGTTCAGGCGCGTCCTCAAGCTACAATTGGTGGACAAACAGCTGTATCCAATCACTATCCGCTATGGCCTAACATGTATTCTGGTTTTACACCAAATTTTGTGGTAATTATTCTATGCTAATAAGATCTATCCACATGAGACCAGTACAGGCTGCGCCTCAAGAGATTTGTAAAAGGCGTTCTTGATTTGGGCCTGAACCAACATGTCACACCCCGACCCGCAGCGGAAAAGGTGATCGGGGCATAATTGGGTTATCATCAAAGCTCATGACATTTATTATATGTTTCATATTCATTAATACAATTTAATGGAAATAAATGATACACCATAATCTAACTATCTGTCTAAGCTTCTTGGTTCTCTTCTAAGGCATATCCTATGTTTTCCTTGCTTCAACCTGTTCACCTGTATCATGTGTAAAAAGGTTTTGGATCAACATAAAGTTGGCGAGTGAATCCTATGGAAAAACATTTGAACAAGTTTAACCAATTGATTATAAATAATGTGCATACCACATATGAGTAAATGTAGATGTAAATTTATTCACACAACACATAATATTGAATATTAAACTCACATACACCAAATGATTGTTTTGAGGCACGCGATGTTCGACTCGTCTCCCACGAGGAACTGATGGGCCTAATGAATGAGTTTTGAGGCACGCGTTGTTCTTACGAACTGATGGGCCTTAATGAATGAGTTTTGAGGCACGCGTTGTTCTTACGAACTGATGGGCCTTAATGAATGAGTTTTGAGGCACGCGATGTTCTCGTCTCCCACGAGGAACTGATGGGCCTAAATAATTTGCATACAACATTGACAATATGTAATACATCACAACCAAACAATAGTTACATTCTAGTTTAGTTCATATAATGGTATAGCACGAATTTGCATAAGAAAATTAGTTTAAGCGACACATGATACACCCCAAAACATGAATAAAAAGGGGAGTTTGTAAGAATCCACTCACATTGGGTGCGTTCGGTTGATGAGGTTGAATGCACGCGAAATGGTGTTAACCACGAGTGAAATTAATCCTAGATAAATCGCATAATGGTTCGGTAAGTAAACGGGTTTTATGAATCTATTTTAGTAGGATTGTTGGGTGTATTTTTGTGAGTTTGAGGCTATTTTCTAACCTTAAAAATGTTATTTTTAAGTATTTATAATTGATTTTTAATTAAAATAATTAAATAAAAATAATAAAAAAATATTTTATTTTATTGCTACAGTACACGTTGACCGTTGACTTGACTATCGTTGACCGGTTCATAGGCATTTTGTTGTGCGCCGGGTGAGGCTCGAACCCGAGACCTCCCGTACGCGTGCACGCAGCTCTACCAACTGAGCTACGTGTCTAACCCGTTATATATCCGATTTTAATTATATATATATATTAATTAGATTTAACAGAAATCCTTTATTATTAAAAACGAAATAAATCTCAGAACCGGTGTGCTCCACAGGTCTCGAACCCGGGACCTGTGGGTTAGCGGACACACACTCCACCGCTGGACCGTGTGTCTCACTTGGTTATAAACTCAATTATCAATATACTTAACATATCACAAAACACTCCGGTTCTGTTTTGCGAAAAAGAGAATTTTTATCAAGGCGGCGTGTGTGAAACCGGAATCGAACTCGTGACCTTAGCGTTAAAAGTGCACACAGTCCACCGCTGGACTGTGTGTCTAACCCGGTAATTATCTTGATTTTAATTATACTTAACCATTACTGAACTTCGTCTTCTTCACCGGTTTTAACCGGAAGTGACGACGGACTGGATTCGAATGTTGATTCAAGTTTATTTAGCGTTTAATGATCAATTACAAATGATATAAAAGTAAAAAAGGGAAGGAAAATAGGCGTGAGATGTACCGACTGGTTTTACTCTGTTTTCCGGCAAAACTCCGGCGACAGAACTCTTTTTCCGGCGACAAGTATTTTGCAGCAGAAAGTCTTCCGAAGGCTTGCAAAGGTTGTGGGTGACTTCGTTGAAGATTTAGGGGGTTCAGTAAACTCAAAGATTACTGATACGGTTTTCCGGCGAAGTATCAAGAATTTCCGGCAGGTGATTTTTCGCTGAGAAAGAGTGCGATTTGAGTGTGAAAGACTTCTGGCGAGTTGAGGGTGTATTTATAGGGTAGTATTGGGATTGAATGGGGTCTGAATTCGGTCTTAATTCGAAGTCAACCGTACTCCGGCGGTTATGGCTGATGTCGCGGTTCAGACGTCGGTTATAACCGTCGTAAGAGTTAAGTTTTCGGTTACTTTGAGTAATAACGTAATTAAACGGCGAAGTCGTCGGGATTTCCGACGACTGTTATTTTGGGCGCAATAAATTAACTTCTGAAATTGATTATTTGAATTAATTGTTTTCTGTTATTACCAGAAAATCAAGATGGCGGAGTGGTTTGTCGGCTGAGAGTTAAGTCTTTGGTTTACCCGGTACAGACCCGAGTTCGAAACCCGGCAAAAGTAAACCATTTTTATTTTGATATTTTTGACAGATTTTCAAAAACTAAATACATATCCCCGTATAATATTTGATTACGGATCGTTTAAAATTATTTTGGGCATTTAATTCGCAACTAAAATTTTAACTGACTGTTCGGTTGATAAACGGAGCGGGTTTGGTAAATCCGTTTTTTTTGACGGATGTTACAGTATCCCCTGCTTTTAGAAATTTCGTCCCGAAATTTAAACAGGGATATAATTGACTAAAAGAATGATGGTGTTTAGTTTTGACAGTTACATACTTAGAAGAAATAAGGGTTTAAGTTTTTGCTTGAGGCGGTAACGTTCCTTGTAAAGGTTAAGTATCCTAATACAGGAATCGCTTTTTGTTGCCTACTGTATAAGTATTGTTAAGCAGGAATGATTCGCTAAAATGATATCACACATAAAAGTTTGAATATGCTTGGGGTTATATCCTAAGGCAGAAATTCTACAATCTACACAAATAAACACAACAACTAACAATTGTATCCACATTCCGATAGCATATATGTTTGAATGGTGATGGTTCCTCTCTCGTTTGTTATGATGGAGAGGTTAGTCTATATAGAAATGGATCACAATCCAATTTCTTTAAATAGTGAGATGATATAAATGTAACACAATTTCAACCAAGGCAATACTAAATCCTACATGGAACATCTCATAACCGCCTGATAACGCCTCTGATCCTTTGACAAGAATACTTATATATAGGAAGTACCAGCGGCGTATCCACCATATTCTTGTCAAATTTTCATTGGTTTTATCAGTGAATTATGATTAGTCCTATAATTCTACAATCAATACAACAAACATAAATTACTGAAATGAAATATATCTGGGCGATCAAGGCTCAATCAAACGGAGCCGATCGTATTGTATGTACTGAAATTGAAATTGTGTGCTCAAGGCTCAATCAAACGGAGCCGAACGTATTGCATGTACTGAATATGAATAACTTAACCACACAAACAGCCTATGCATGGAACCTCTCATAACCGCCTGATAATGCCTCCGATCATTTGACAAAAATACTTATATATAGGAAGTACCAGCGGCGTATCCACCGTATTCTTGTCAAATTCTCATTGACTTCATCCGCCAGTTATGATTAGTTCTATGCGACTCTACAACAAACACCACAACCACAAGATACTGATAATGAAAATGTATGTGCGTTCAAGGCTCAATCAAACGGAGCCGAACGTATTGCATGAACTGGAAATGTAAATTGATCTGTGTGCTCAAGGCTCAATCAAACGGAGCCGAGCGTATTGCATGTATTGAAATGTAAATTGAACTGTGTGCTCAAGGCTCAATCAACGGAGCCGAGCGTATTGCATGTATTGAAATGTAAAATGAAATGAAAAGTATTGCATGTGAGACACACTCAACTTCTTTAAATGATAAGACTGAGATATGTCATGAAGTATGATGATATGAATATTAAATCAATGAGTATAAAACCAACTGAACTAGTAATTTGCATTAAAATTCTTGGATAAAATTCCAATTGAGATACGTGAAAATTGAGATAACCTAAAGAAAAACATAAAAACTAAGTGATTAGAGTTGAATCTTGATTCTTGGTGAGAGAAGGCTAGTTAAGTGGTTGGTTTGGACCGTTAACATCTTCAACAGGATTGGCGTTGATGTTATAAACTCTTCCTCTTGCTGGTGGTGGAGCTGGGTTTGCTTGGTTTGTTTGGTTAACTGGGTTTGCTTGAGCTTGGGCGTTTATGATATTAACCAAACGAGGACACGTGTTTCTAAAATGGGTAGGGTCGCCACAATTGAAACAAGCTCGAACATATGGGTTCATGGGGTATTGAGGTTGTTGATATGTTTGGGTCATGGGTTGAGTAGGGGTTGAGGTTTGGTTTTGAGCGGTGCGGCAAACTTTGCTCAAATGACCGTAGCGTCCACAATTCGCACATAGTCGACAGGGTGAAGTAGTTGGATGGTGATAGAAACAGGTGTTGCATTGAGGGTGAGGTCCAATGTAAGGTTTCTTATTTGGGTAAGTTGAGTTGGGTGCTACTTGAGCGTTTGGGATAGTTTGAGGAGGTACAACTTGTGAAGCTGGTTGTTTGCGTTGGGTGACGGCGAAGACTTGCCCATCACGCTTTCTCTTAGATGTAGGTGGTGTAGAGGATTCGGTTCGGGTGGGGTTTGAGGTTTCCGTTGATGCTTTATCCTTCTTCTTCTCCTCTTTGAAATCTTTGTTCCGAATTCGGTTCTCGGTGAGCGCGGTTGCTAGCTCCATTGCTGCTTCCAAAGTTGCAGGCGAGGTGCTTATTACAGGGTCTTGAATCTTTGATGGAAGACCACGAATGTAGTGCTCGATCAAACGGTAGAGGGGAGTGAACAAGTTGGGAACCATTTGATTTAACTCAAGGAATCTCTTGTTGTATGTGGTGTGGTCGCCTTCCTTTTGTTTCAAAGCATGGAACTCATCCTCCAATTTCTTGATTTCACTTCTTGGGCAAAACCGTCTTGTCATGATTCCCTTCAATTCTTCCCAAGTCAAGGTCATAGTTTCTTCAACACCTCGTTTGGTCTTTTCTGTATTCCACCATGTGAGTGCTGTTCCAAGTAAACGACCAGTAGCATAACGCACTTTGCGATCATCGGGGCAATCGCAATTTAGAAAAGTGTTCTCCATTTCTTCGAACCAATGGAGGAGAGCGGTGACACCTTCAGTTCCTTCGTATTTTGGAGGATCGCAGGATTTGAAATGTTTGTAGGTGCATTTAGTGACTGGAAGGTTGACAGTGTTTTGATCCTCTTGTTGGGTTGGGTTAACGGAATTAGCGGTAAGGGCTTGTTGAACTTGAACTACGATGTTGGGTATTACGGTCGCCATTTGCTGAGCGATTTGGGTAGCCATGCGTTCACGGGCTTTTTCTGCTCTCATCTTCCTACGGGCGAGGTTAGAAGACATCTACAAGGAATACATGTCAAGAGTATGAGTTGGATGCCTTTGGGATCGTGGGTCGTGTTTGGGATTGAATGTTCATAAAGTAAATATAGAAAATAAAT